>JAAAKL020011099.1:0-13899 GCA_010016065.2 Carybdea cf. marsupialis auct. non (Linnaeus, 1758) | reverse complement strand
CAACCTAACGTAAGCTAGGGAGCGAAATACTCAATCTGCAGACAGAACTGTTTCGCCCTTGTATATATGTATATATGTATACGTTGCAAATCTAGCATTGCACAAGATACACTTGACTCAACCTGAATGAGTAACAGTGACACTTCGGAAGCAGCACGATGACAGTGTTACTATGATTATGAAATTATGTTGTTATTGCCTTCATAAACCAGTTTTTATAAGTGATTTACTATTTGATAAAGGAGACGGCTGTAGCTTGAAAACTGATGCGCTGTTCATAGTTTTAACAATTTAGTCTCTGCTTGAACTCAGCTCTTGCTCACATTCAAAACAACCAGCCTCGTTTTAGGTTAATTGCTGTACGGACATTCCAGATGTTTTTTTTTATGTCATTTATGAAAAAAGGGCAGTCAAAGAAAGAACCATCACCTACATGTTGAATAATTCAATCAACACTTCTTTATTAACAAGATGATATCAATATTTACCCTTTTGGTTGCTTTTTAGATATTTGTCATCCGGAATCTGGACAAAAACAGTCCTTGGCTTGTTTCTCGGACAACTGTTTGTACATTCGTCAGTGAAAATCATTCCACAACTCGCCCTCTTTACATAGCTAATGACAGCATGGATAGAGGGACACAAACAATATTTGAAGGTATCATAAGCAGTGATTAATGTTCCCTTGCTATTAATATTTCAGCTCAGGTTGATAAAGTGTGAACTTGTAGGAAAACAAAAATTTGCAGTTGAATTGTGTTAACTTTATCCGATTACTTACAAGTAGCAAACTAACTAACTCGCTAAGTGATTTACTGAGTTATAGATTAATTGAATGGTTATTTCAAAGGATAACTAACAAACTCATTGGTCAACTAGGAATATAGATGACCAATCAGCTAATCGCTTAAGTAACTAACTAGCTGATACGAAGGGAAAGTGTGACGTCGCGATTCGGAAATGTTTGAATCGTAGAAAAAATACGCAATTTTCATGTTGCCCTATTAGTAAGAACGTCAATGGCCTTAATTGAGAGTCATACCCTTTCCAAACACCGAAATATCAGCCTTCAAAGTCTTAAATCTCTCGAACAAAATCCTAACTTAAGAATCCAAGGAATATTAACAGAGTTTTGAGTAGAGATTTTTCAAATTCAAACGCCTCTCGTTTAAACACTGTATACACTGCAGAGTTGGTATTTTGGGAAACAGCCTGTTCCAAGATTGCCTTAAGATATCTAGAGTCAGATCGTTCTGTTTCCGAAACTTTTGATTTGGTACGTCATCACTATCCCTCCGCATTACCTTGCTAAATAACTGGCCTAATTATTTAACCTTATTGACCCACTAATCTAACTAGAGAAAATAGCTGGATCATGGTAACTAAGCAGAATATTTACCTCGATGGATTCGACTACCAGGGAGTCTGTTAAAGGTAAACTCTACCAAAAGGTGTCTTAACAGTTGCTTAGGTACAGTTGCTTAGGTACATAGAATGTGGAGAAAGGAACTGGTACCTTGCGCTCTTCTAGCCGAGCTATGACCAATCGTAATGATACCATGCTACTATTCTCCAGCCAACACATCAGGTCAAATCTTTCACCATTAAACATCAAGCCTCCTTCATTGCATCTATGAATAGGGTTTGAATAAGTTTACGAGTTGATTACTTACGGGGATTCTTGCGTCCGATATCCTTCCCCTGCCAAATGTCCCCTATAGAAAAGTTGCTGATATCTCTAAAACTAAATGAATGTTTACAATATTGTATTTTTCTGCCCCTTAAGGTAACCCCTCCATCCCCTCCCTCTTCATTTGCGTTAATAGCTGGTTACGGTCCTACTGAGTGTCCTCACATTTATCAGCCTCATCAGACTTAAAAGTCATTTATCAGTCTCATGTACAGGATAGATAGTATAAACACTTTCTGACGTTTCAAGTATTTAACAATGGGTAAAACGATATTCAAGGGCGATGCCATCTAATTGACGTTAATGGTTCGCCTCTCTTCGTTAACAGACGGGCTAGATACCCTGAGTTCATCATTGGACAAATTAAACTGGAAACTCTCGTCAGACTCCGATGATGACACTCGACAGCTTGATCAAGCCATTATGGATAAAACTTCGGAGTTACACCTTCTTCAAAGGAGTTCGACGCCTCGCTGCATGGGTAAGTGAAACCAAAGCGAAAATGAGACGCTAGTGGTTAAGGAGTCGGACTCACATGCTAGAGGGTTTGGGTTCGAATCTTGCCTAGCCCGATATATAAACTATCGGTTGGGGAAGGCAACGGGAGACCACCCCTGTAAATGTAAATGTAGTAGTAGTAGTAGTAGTAGTAGTAGTAGTAGTAGTAGTAGTAGTAGTAGTAGTTTCATCAATGAAATAAGGAGACAAAATTTGAGTGTAAGTGCATTATGTGACAGTAGCGATTGCAGCAAATGTTGATATTTGAAGTATCAGAGCACACTAATGACATATAATATGGAAGGTGGAAGTAATGCTGCTTTTAACTCTCTTCGATCGTTACTTTTGAATTAACATCAGTTGAAAAAGTGACCCTTAAACTTTTAGTTTGTTAAGCATTTGAATCTGATGTGTTTCAAATCCAGAGAAATTACTCGTGAACAAAATTTCATTTTCCTGCTTTAAGGTTTTGAAGTTGTGTGTGTACATTGCAATTTTAATTGTATATTGTATATATATGCATTTAATTGTATATTGATTTTTGGGATGCTTACAAATAGGAAATGAGATAGTGTATACATTTTGTAATCATTTACTGAGAGTTTGAAGTTTTCGTTAAGTGTTTGTAGTTGTAGTAGTAACTTTGGCAACTTAAAGTACATACCATTTTTTCTTGTTGGTAGGGGGATACTAATCCACGTCTATAAGTGACTAGGTATCCTAGAGAGTACAAGCTTTTAGGTAAATCATCATTGCACTTCTTAGGTTCCAGAGTATCTTGTTTTTATAGGGAACAAATGCTACATGGAGGAAAAGAAGGTTAATAGCAATATACAGCATAACACAAATTCTGTGACAGAAAGGGAAAAGTCAAGTGATTACCAAAAGGGGACTCCCTACCCAGTCAGAAAGTCCCGAAGAGGACCATCGATCTCTTTCGCCATTGGTAAGTACTATCATGACACAGTGTTGCTTGCATGTATCTAGCCGAAGGGTGATGCCGGCAGGAAATACACTCACTTAGGTTTCTTTAAATAATTTCTGTAAAGCAGGATTTTTTTCTACATGTGTCCCCTTCGATATTGATTGTTTCAACAATCAATCTGGAGAAGTAACCCTATGATAGGATGTGTGAAAAGTTGTTTTGTTGTAAATGTCTTTAGAATTGCGTTGAGTAACGGATTCTGATCTGCTAAACGTTTTTTGCCACACACTGGTCACAGAAAATGTCCAAAGAGAAGATGAAGCGTTCGGAGTGAGTTTATAAGATAGGAGTGAGTTTTAACAGCTTTTCTCTAAAAACTCGGATCGAGCTTCCTATTGTTTCCAACAGCGAAAAAGTGTGGTACCGAATGCTAGTCCTCAGAAGTTAATATAGCGTGGGAAGGTCTGCCATGTAAACGAAACATTGTTTATAAGCTTTGTTTGATGGGGACTCAAATGTCGTCCAACGACTAACTTCACTTTGTGACGGAAGATGCTCGATCCAGTGTTTTTTAGAGATCAGTAGTTGTAACATGTCGCTGAGAATAATATTGCAGCTGCGTTCTCAGTCAATTATGGTTTTAGAAAACGTGTAAATTGTAAGTTCTTTAGATAAGAGTAGCGCTGACGTCCTCGTTGTACAAATGGCACGTTATGTTTCATAATATTTAGTGTCACTCATACAAGTGTCTGTTTGTAACAACGGCTATTGTTCCTCTCGTTTCCTTTAAATTCTACGAAGAATTGTTCCACCTTAATTCCGAACGATTGCTATGACCACTGTCTGGCGATAACGGTTAGAATGATGAATCCTTGACTGAACGCTATTTACATCTGATTACTTTTGTGCAACTCTTGTCATTGAAAATATAATTAATATCACATTGATAATTGATTCATGTTTTTATCATTGGCAAATTGTAATCGTTAAAAGCGCCCTCCAGCTATAATGCCTCAGAATAACTGAAAAATTGGTATCCATTAAAATAGTATAGAGAAGAAAATTCTTATTGCGAGTCAGCGTTTTCACAGTGGGAGTCGCAACACCCTTGGAAGTTATCAAAATTTATAGAGTGGGGTCGCCAGTTTAAAGTTTTCGAAATGGTAAGCCTGCTTGAGCTGCAATGGTCAGAGTATAAAATCTTTTAAATGTGTAATTTCCTCTAAGAGATGCATTAGTTGACAACAGAAGTAACAACATCTGCTGAAAGGCAGAGTTCAGCTTCCCCTCCTTTATGTCTTAAAAAAGTGTTGTACACTTTTTGGCTTTTACAGTAGTTTACTCCATCCCTTCCTCGATTTTCAACCCAGTCTGACTGTACGTTTTAGAGGTACATAATATGTAAGTAGAGGTAGGGCTCTTGGTGTAGCTGACATCCCCTCCCAACCTCGTTTGGGCTAAAGTAAGTAATTCTGCAATCGTACCCCTGTCTTTACTCTCTTGCCGAAATTGGTACCTCCAATATCGAAGAACCTAGTGATGCAAAATTTAATGTAACGTTTTTCTACCATATGAGGTACCGTTTCAATTGATCTGAGACACACCAATGTCCCTTTTTTCTCCGGCAAAGTCCCGCAAAGATCTGAGTATAACTGTAAAGGTAAAAATAATGTTTGTTTAGAGTTGATTATTTCTTTCAGTTTTTTTATGATTCACTAGCGAATTTGAGGCAATTTCATCCACTTATTTCATGATTTATTATTCCACCTTTTGTTTGTGTTGCCAGCTAACTCTTCACATCACCATAAAAAGCTTGCATCCAACAGACACAGAAGTCGTAGTCTCATAATTATCGATGGAGAACATCATCCGCCATTAAACTATAACTGTAAGACATTCAATCGTGTTATATTAAACGACTTTTAACCAGGGCTGTAGCAACGAGTCCCAAACTGTGGGGATCGCGGTGTGATGGGGATTGGAGGGTGGACACAGGGATATAATGTCTAAGCAAACAAAACCTTTCGGGTGGAATTAACTTTGGAAAAATGTGCCTCAGGTCTTGACACGTTGCTACGGCTCTGGAATCCGAACAGTAACTAACTTGAATAACCGTATTGCTATGTTTTGATATAGCTTTAAATCTGAGTAAGTTGCACTGCAGGAGTCTTAAATACTGTAACTGACGTCATAAAAACTAAATAAATACTGAATATAATTAATGCACTGACAAGTTGTACACAATTTCCCAATAATTAAGCTCTTAAAACTCTTAACTAAACTTCCTCTGGCGCATTAAATAACATCTTAATTATATAGAGTATGTCCTCTAATAATGCACCTAACAATCTTGTACTATATTTTCTCCACTTAAACTAATTTACGAAGTCAGCACGAATTTCGTGTGGTTTGTGGGAATGGCGGTGGGTAGTGTGCCTATATGTATCTTCCATGGCTGGGCTGAACGTGGCCAAATTTGGTGCAAAGGTATATCTTTGGGTGGCAATGGCTGCCTTTGTACCTTCATTAACTTCGCGTTTGTTGAACCTGTAGTTAAGCTTAATTAAGTTCTTAATTGAGTGCGATTTGTTGAAATAAATTTTTTTGTCCTTATATTTTGACATTGGGGTAAAATGTATGTTTTAACCACCAAAACTCCCATGTTTTCCTTCTTTATTATGTAACCTTGCTGCTTTCTACTTTCCCTTTTATCTAGTGTTGTTGTTTGTTATTTCTCTTTCTTCTTCCTTTATACAGTTTCCTCTTTCTATCTTTTGCTCTTTCTTTACTTGATCTGTTATTATCAAGGTATTCTTGCAACCTGCAACGTCAGGAGGCGAGTGGCGGGGGCATGGCCATTCCAATCTATAAACAAGTATAATGATTTCGTAAATAGATTTTTTTCAACGCCAAATGCCATTTACATTGCACCTTCATTTACACATTATCTTTATATGAATGGAAATGCATTGTGTATACAATTTGGAGACTAGTTTCTTGCCTTCCTATTACTATAATCACTTTTTATTAAACCGCGTTGACCTACAGCTCCACCTCCTTTTTTGACCATGGTCTCATTCGTACATTTATATTATGGTTCTTTGCGACCCTGACGTGCCACAATGTTCTCAATACCATTGCCTGATAGGTTCACCAGTGTAATTAAGCAATGTAACACAATGTATGCATTGCAAATGTCATCAACTTGAATTCGACTACTGCATCGTGTTGCAACATAGGATACGAGTTGGTCCAAATCCGTACGACTGCACAAGAGTTTAAGATATCGGTCTATATATGTACGCAATGTAAGGGCCTCAACTCTATTTTGAGGATGTTCCTAAGAACACACAGAATACTCCTAATGCTGAATGGAGCTACTCCTGTCAACTAAATAAGTGCCTTTGCTAAGCCAAACAGAAATATATCTAGTATGAATAGCTGTTGGAGAAAATTGAACATATGTTACTAATTGGATTTCAAACCGGGACCTACGCTATTGCGATGTGCAGTTCCACTAACTGAGTCGCTGCTACCTGACGACTTGCGGAAAATTTACATCGAATTTCTCTACTCGTCAAATCAACTCTTTCCCTTCCACTTGTACACATCGACATCCAGACATCTGCAAAATTTGGCGACAGCCTCTCTGATCCGTGTGACTTCACCATGAAAGGACTGCAATCCGGCGCATCAAATGGTCAAATGCCCTTTCAAAGTATCAGGGTTTTCGACAGTAGATTATTTGTAATGTCAATTTGGAAGAGACACTAGAGAAACGTGAGAGTGTGTCGTTACCAGGATTCGAACCCGGGTCGGGAAGTATATCCATTATTTTTGGCTTACTTTTGTGAGACCCCACCATTCGTCCGATGGCTTTGGAACACGCTTGTTGCATATAGGGTCCCTATTCAGAGAAAGCTTGCAACAACTACATGCAACGTCAGCGGCAGTCCGACCTCAGGAGCTCCCAAGAAAGGTTGCTGCCTGAAATTCAATGCGGAATCCCCTTCAGCACCAGAATGAAATAATTTGTAAAACGAGAAATAGAAAACAATAGGAGGTTAGCTGTGGAGGGCCTCTATTTCAAGGGTTTTTTGCGCGATTAAGGCTCTCGGGAAGCTCGGGAGCCTCGGGACGCTTCGGAGACTCGGCGGGTTTGGGAGGCTCAGGAGGCTTGGGAGTCTCGGGAGTTTGGGAGGCTCGGGGGTTGAGAGGCTCGGGAGCCACTTCATGCTTAAGAACCACCGCCTGTTGAGGAACCATTTCCTTGTCAGGAACTGATCTAGTACCTTTTCCACTAGGTATTAACTATAACACCACTGTAAGACATTTTTAATAATGCTCTCTTTACAGTAGTTGCAGTTTTTTATGCAAAAGTTAAAAGGTATAATCTCTGATAAAATTAAAATATGCTTTTAGACGAATTATGTTTTAACTATCAATAATATCTTTCTCATAGACGCACGAAGAGGTTCATCTCCAATCATGTCAGTTGGGCGAACGAATAGGGAATATTCTCCCATTCCTAGCAACGTCACGGATTGTCACAATGTTCAAAATTCACTTCTCATCGGAAACGAAGTTGCAGTTAACTCATATAACCACAGCGATGGACACCACTTGAAATGTAATAGCAATGGTTCGATTGGTGTACGCAATTTTGGTTATGGGGACTCGAGTAGCAATAAATCGATTGATGCAAGCCGGAGCGCAGATGACATTGTGGTGACCTTTGACAACAATGAAGAACTACCAGAAAATGTCTCGAGACAAAGTAATAAAAACGAAAGTGCCTTAGAATTGCCACGTATAGAAATTAGGGAGCCCAGTTGTGTTGAATCGACACCACTGTAGTTTTGAAGGCGGTAATTATGCAGGCATATGAAATGATGTACATCATTCCGGAGTACTTGAGCAGGAAATGCTCAGAAATCTTTGATTGAGACTATAACTGACCTTAACGTACATCGAAGAAAGACAAGGCAGTCGATCTCAGTCACAGCAGCAACGAGAAAGTTAGGTCATTGTCAGTGACGGTTTTGAATGGTACGGGCCTTGACTGAATGAAGTTTGCGGGGCCCTATGACGTTGTTCAAGTACGATCATGCAGCGACCGCTGGGACAAAAACATGTTGGTTTTTTGCTCGCTAGTGAAGGGAGGCGTCTCATAGAACCGCAGGCCCTTGACCATGGCCTGGATATCCACCAATGAAACCATCACTGTCCGTCATCAAGGATTGTATAACTCCTTTCCGGTGTTGACCAGTTACTTCAACATTGCTTTTATTTATGGCATTGACCCCGAAAGGACAGACGGCCGGAGATTCCCAGGAAGAGCCACCTTAACCAGAATGCGATTGATTTGTATTGCAGTTTTATAACTGTGAACTACATTGATAAATTTCAAATCAAATAATCTTAGACACCAACTTTCACAAAATGATTTAGATTACATGATAGAATAAGATAATGAGGTAAATTATTCGGAAGATGTCTGGGGGCATGTAAAAGCTCGGATACAGATATTCTCAGACAAATATAATTGTGGCAAACTACAAAATGAATGTCCAACAAGTGATGATGTGTTTCAATAAAAAAGCCCTTTCTACCTGTGAAATTATCTCACGTCTCACAATTTTCTCACAATTATCAGTCTTTAAAATTTTTGCACGTTTCCCAGACATCAGTAGTCCCAGACGTGTTGGATTTAACAGTAAGTAAAAGGGTACTTTTTGTTTATTGCAAAATCTTGGGTACATGGTCCCAGTGCCCCCGACTGCTATGTCCCTGAGAGCGAGTATTTATTGTTTTATTGCACAGGAGAGCATTCCTTATGACACCAATGTCTCCTGAAATATGATAGAAGTATACTACATTATATTACAGTGCCTATTAGCCCACAGCTCCACTATTGGACCCAATCAAATCAGAAGTCGTCAATAGGAAGCATAGCACCAATTTTCGGCCCCTTTTCCTCGACTGCATTGTGCAGAACTAGTGAATTCGAATGAAGCTATTTGATTTCGCTATTAATGAAGATCTACTCACACTTTATAACTTCCATGAGCTGAGTTCTAATTACAATACGTTACCGGGATGCTATCCAAAAATCGTTATTTCTAGATTTGAGCTGTTTCCTAACTTAGGCAAAAGATAACAATGTCTTCCGTATAGGCATCTGAAGATTTGTTGCGATGATATTTTTTTAAAGTTAGTCGCACTTACTTCGTTTTCGTAACGAGGATACCCTTGAACTTTCACTACCCTCTAGATTTTCATGCAGTTTTCGTTTATGCATTGAGGAAAAAGTGTCTTCGAGATGATTAATTCGTAACTGAAGATCCAACTTGCGCTCATCACTCGAGTCCATAACACAGCAATAACTCGCCTCTGCATCTTTTGCGTAAATGTTCAGCCATATTTCGCAAATATTGAGACTATCAAAGTACAAAACACACCTCACATTCAACCCGAGTTCCTTTGGCGATGAGCAATGTAGGAGACTGAAAGAGATATCTGTTTTGTACTATGTTAGGAACGGACTACATTAGCCTCAGCTTAAGACTGCCACTTTCTATGCACTCGCAATGAAAATTGATGACCGGAGGAAGCGTCACAGTTATTTGAGGGGACCGAGATATAGATGGAAGTCGAGTGCAGAGAGGCAATCAATATATGCTAATCTGTCAACAGTATCTAAAGTGGTAGTAGTTACACCATATCGTCAAAGTAAATAAGTAAACAAGGAAAAAAAAAGCAAGCTAACTTTGAAAACATTAATTCTATAAGTTATCCAATGTTTTTAGTGTTAAGAATTTTAGAATTCAAGTTTCCAAGTTGATGATCCCTATTTAGATGTTAAATCTTAAAAGATATTGGAGTTAAAAAGAGGCATTTTGTTAGTATTACATATTTAAGTATTCGTCTCATCAAGGTAATAGACTTACTTGGGGTTTATCTTATACAATGCCATAATGAGGGTACTACGGTATGCATCCATGGCAAAGACATTTGTTTTAAATGCCTAAATTTTGTATTAAACTTGTTTGATAAAAACAAATCAGTAAGAGGTTGTACATTTTGTTAGATAATGACGTAAATCAGAGGATATGTTCAAAATGTACAGTGATTGTATTCCATTGAATATGACCTTATGAGTCATTTGTTATTGTAAATAGATGAATGCCTTTTCTTTGTTAGTGACTGGATAATAGATTCTGGGGTAGAGAGTGCTATTTCATCGCTAGGTCTATAGCAAATTGCATGTACAGTAACAGTACAAACATATGCGGGACCTCTGGGAACCAGGGCAGCGGTCCCACCTATATTTTAAACTTTCTATATTTATTAGTTTTCTCTGGTCAATTTTTCAGTAAAACTATGTGCACTCTACCTTCCTGGTGTCGCCCGCCTCCCCCCTTGATCTCTGGTGATTACTCCACTGAAGTATCAATGATACTTTTTAGATTTATTCACATTAGCTAGTGGAAGGAATCTAAATTATTACTGCTGTGTATAGTGTGGCAATACTTGATCGATGTAATTTTATTGGCAAGGAAATCTCTGCACGAAATCTCTGCCCCTACATGAATTCCAAACAACTTCAAGTTAACAATCCTAAGGAAAGCTTCACGATTACTAGTCATAATTGACGTTGATTGGAGAGTCTATGATGACATGACTTGACCTGTGACATGAGTCGTAACCTTTGAAGAGCTACCTTTCTAGGCATACTTCTCTAACCGGTGGGAGCTCGAACTCGAGCATAACTCAAAGCGTAGCTTTCAGATGTCTACGGCTCATGTGATGATGAACTCCCTTATCGAAGTCCTTCACATTTGTTGCAATGCGTTCATTAGATAAAGCACATGGAAACCAGTAGCGCACTTTCAACATTCAGCCTCGCTTGCAATACAACTGCAAAATTTAAAGATCAGCCTCCCTTCAACTGCGGCATCTTCGGTCAGTGGTCTACAACTTTTCATTATCGTTGACCCTCCCACATGTAAAGGATATTACTTGCGAATCCCTTTGCGAATTTAAGAATCATGTAAAATGTGTAAATTTGTTTATCATGCATCTATGAGGGTTCCACTAGTAATGCCACTGAGTAGAATGCGACTTCGTTCGCTTCTGATGATTATTTTTGAAAATCACGGCACCAGAACAGACTACCCAAGACATTGCTCGGTCCGATTATTAGGTTATTGACCAATATAATATCATTTCCAGACCAAAAAGTGGTCCATCGGCCCCAGGTCATGCTCTGATTAAGGGATGCTTTCATACGATTCCCGATCTTAAACCTCTTGCCAAGTCCTTCTTGATATCGAGCGCTTGTTAATCCTGAAAGGCCCAATATACATGGCAATAACTACGTGTTCACATCTGTATTTTCAAAAAGGCGCAGCAAACATTTCTATATGTTTGGATAATCATTTATGAAGGTGTTTCCTTACTTGAATAAATCGATCAAGTACGGCCTATTCCTCTCACCTAAAATATTTTGTACAAAATTAATTCACTATTTCGTGGAGTTTAGAAATATTTATTTAATCATGAGTGATCACTTTAAAGTTTAATATGAATTTTCAGTTCCCTCTGTACTGACTTTGTGTCTCTACAGTGCAACCAAGGTTACTAGGTATTCATAAATATCTGGGGAGTAATCAAGGTTGAGCTTTTTTCGGTGAAAAGGGATCACGAGGCAGGGACGGGAGAACTGGGGGCAGCAGGGGCCATGCCCCCAAAAGATTTGCCAAATCTCTCTTTTTTCAGTGACCACTTTTTAGCTTTATCAAAATTGAAATTGATTGCGGCAGACATTGTGTCACATTCACAACAAAATACGCATATTGAGGCACACAACAGATTTTGCTTCTGCATACTGTGGAACGTGAAAAGGTAAATTTAAACCCAGCCTACTTGGCCCCCTCAATCAGCTTTACCTTCCCCCGCCCCTGTGAGGAAGGTGTGTAGGCCTTGAGCTCTTTAGTAGAGGGGTAAAGTAAATTTTGATAACTCATGTATGGTCCCTTCCCCCTACGACCTCTACAATAAAAGAGTTCCTCATGTAACGAAATCAAAGGGGTAAGGGGTTCCTTAGGGTAGAATACCTGGTTTATGGAACCTTTCTCACTGTTTTACCATTCACTTTCATTAGAAGCATTTTCCCAAGAGGAGGAAGTATACTGTAAGAATTTCTGATTTATCCAGTGGATATCTGATGCCCACAGTCCGACATCCCCTCCCTCTGCCCTATAAGCCGGTGTATATATATTCATATCATCAGTCAATGCAGTTGTATTTCTTTTATTTACCGTCTGTAAATATATGTGATGTACTACTCGGGCTTATGTGTATAAAACTGTAATAAATAATTACGATAGTGGAAAAAATGGAAGTGAATTTCTTGTCGTATCTTCACTTTAGAATAGAAACATGTCACCTCGCTACAGCTATAGAAATGAGACAGGGCTTGGAGTCGATAAGATGAACGGAAAGTCAGTAATATCAACCACGTGAAGAAATATTTATAAATTTGTACGGAGTAGGCACAGGAAAGCACATAAAGCTCAACCACTTTAAAATATGAGTTCCGTATAGTCTGACACTATGAGCAAATGGGTTCCTTTAGTTTGCCTTTCTGTGGTTTTGCTAGTCTTTCAGTATTTGCACTCATTTTATTGCACAATCACCAACCACAGGTTACACGCGATCTATTTGTTGCGCAATAGATCTGTAAACAGGTACAGAAGTATTCTAGGCTCCAGTACTGCACGATTTGAATGGTTACTTCCAACACAAAAACAGCTAGTGCTAAATACGTTTGTGATCTGCTTACACGAGTTGTTAACGTAGCTTGTCAGTTTCTAATTAAATGCGTTGTTTAAATTGCTTACCCTTGCATAAACTATTTGGCACACAAGTAAGCAGATTTTTAATACTTGTGTCAACCCAATTTGTTTTCGGAGTTTACAAATGCAATATTTTTTCCCACATTGAAAATGAAAGTATACGAGGAGTAACGAACGGCAGGCCAGAAATAAAACCTTTGTTGGTGTGTTGTTCTCTATTGCTTTTCGGTGTATTTATCATCTTACCAGCAAAACTATGAGGGGTGATAACCTAAACTTACCCTTTTGGCCCATTTTAGGTAAATTTAGCTGTTCCCAAAATTTATTTATGTAAAACTCTGTCCAGTCATTTCAATATTTAAAACGTTTCCAGCATATTTTGAGAGACACAACCTTAAGGCTTTTATCTAATTTTACACCTTCATGTGGGCAGATCCGACTTGCCAAAGTCACTCATCATCATCATCATCATCATCATGTGCGGCCCTACCTTAGTAAGGCGTCGGCGACTATGGCTCGCCTCAACTCTCTGTCGTCCATTGATCTGAATAGACCAATCGTATTTATGTTAGTCCAACGCTTTATGTTATCCATTAACTTATATCGGGGTCGGCCAACGGATTTACTACCAGGTACTCGACCTGTGAGGTAGAGGTGTTCTAGTCCTCTATTTCTATATATGTGGCTGAGGAATGTCATTTGACGCTTAATCAAAAATCACTATTAGTAGAAAATAATGTTTGTTGTGTCGTTGCTTGACTATCCTTATTTTAAACGGAGATGTTATAAAAGTTACTGTTTATTAAAAAAGTGAAAACTACATGACTAGTAGATAACGTGTGATGGTCTGTTAGGCTCTTTGTGATCTTCAACTTAGCAGAGGAGCAATGATGACCTTTGAACTAGTTCCTCTTTATTGTTCAATA
>JAAAKL020011098.1:0-13899 GCA_010016065.2 Carybdea cf. marsupialis auct. non (Linnaeus, 1758) | reverse complement strand
TTGCTGACAGTGGTTGCATCAGAACATCCTTTCATACATCCACATTTATTGCTCTGATAGTCTTGAAACTTGTTCCTTGCAGCTAGAGCAAAATAGGCTATTGACACTGAAAAAATTCCACTAACGCTCGTTTTTTCTCAGCGTCCAACTGACGCTGGGATTGTGTGACGCAGCGTTTGTCAGCGTCCAATCTTGGCATGTGAAAAGGCGTTTTCCAGCGTTCCGTCGACGGAATGCTGGATTTTCTTCCCATGTGAAAAGGATATAAGTTACTGCAAATTGATCAAATCCGCATTCATATAGTAACAAATCCAATTTAGAAAGATTACCAGACAAAGGTACTATGGAAAAACTCCATTCATCTTTTATTAAGAACAGAATTGATATCTTTACGTATGCCTTCTCCATTTTCATCTCTCGTAGAAGCTCCGTCGATATCTTACAATCGTGAACTGTTATATCGATACTTCGAAATACAAGCAACTTCAGGTTTTTTACCATGTCTTTTAAACTGCTTCAACTCTTTAAATATTTGTTTGATCTTTTGTATACAGGCGCAACGGACATTAGATGTAGATGGTGCATCATCGAATTTACAAAAGTGTACAGTGACTGGTTTCAGGTGCGATGGTTTATTTTCTTACTTCCCTTGCTTCTGCCTCTTACTTCGTTCTTAGTTTTGTACCCACTCCTTTAAATATACGCCACTATAAACAGCCCTGGGAATTAAAGAAATAGTTTTCGCATTACGTCTACTAACGATAACGAGTCAATCGTCAGCAATCTTATCACCAGTTTTGGAAAACTTTGATTCTCTGAACTTAACAGAAAACTAAAGCAACTCTGTTCCTATCATTGAGAAAATAGACCACACAACACACACAACACACATTTGATTATTTCCCCGTCTAATTCTGTTCACAATACATGCAACAACTTTTAACTACTAATTGTATCAAAGAAAATGACATGCCTAAACTTCAAACTAAGGAACATGATCGTTAGACAGGTACTTGGCAATTACTGATAATTTATTAACCATGTTCACATCCAAAAAGCGCCTTAATTTCGAGGGTTGCAGAAAATTTGTGATTGTGATATTGCTGGTTGTCTTTTACCCATGATTTTTTCGTGGCAATTAGGCTGCAATGGAAGCATCTTGACAGAAAAGGAAACTTAACAAAAGACTGCGACTGGGTAACGCCTTGATTTCTTAACATTAGAAGGCCTTAGATAAATTTCAGACGCATCGATAGTAGTCGTGTCACTGAAAATATTTTGTCTCCTTGATGATGACTGCTTGCTTTTATAACATTCTGTTCATTGACACAAAATTGCGTTTGATTTAAACTTGATTTTAGTAAGCTCTCGTTGAGTGGAAATAATGGCATGTAACTTCGACTGGTTTTTGATAAGTAAATACACTCATTCTGATCACTAATCCATTTTGAATCCATTCTAATGCACTGATTCGTTCTGAATACTTTCTGATTCGCTGAGATGACAGGGGATAATTCTCATATAGAAGTAGACCTGAGGAAGTCTGAACAAGAGACGAAACGTAATCGGATCAACAGTTTTCCCTTTGGCGCGTTATTTTGGAAGCTGCATCTCGTTGAAACGACTGCACTCCTTTGTCCTTGCACCCTTTCGGAACACTTATTCAGAAATTTATTTAACTTGAAGTTACCGCAAAGTTCCAAAAGTAAGCGTGATCCAAAAGTAAGCTTAATACCGCAAGTAACCGCCCTCCAAAATTAAGCGCATTTTGCAAGAGAGAGAGAAATAAATAAATTAAAAATTCAATAACAAGATTTTTCTCATGTCGAAACAATACAATAACTGGAATTGTCCATATCTGTCTAGCTGTCCATATCGATATCCTCATAGTCAAATGAAAAGATGGAACTTTTGTGATTCAAGGCCAGCGATGGAAGGAATTTGAAATCAGGATGGCGGAATCAAGATCCCTTGTCAATATGAGTTGTCCGTGCTTGCGTTCATGAAAGACGAAAGAAAAACATTTGAGAAGACGATTAAATAAGTTATTATTGTAAATATTGGCTTAGTTAGAACAAAATTTCTTGATGTAAAAGTTTGCCTTTTGTAATAACTCTCTTTCGCCACCCGAAAGTAAGCGTGATCCGAGAGTAGGCGTGATCCATTTATAAGCGCCCTTGGGGACTTGTAATTTCAAAAGTAGGTGCTCCGCTTACTTTAAGAACTTTTCGATATTGTCCTTGTGACACTACAACTCCATTGCTTTCTTGCTAAAAGGTATACTGGAATGGATATATTGTATGTCTCCTACCGAAAATTCGGGTTCAGGCCAGAAATACTGAGCAAGTGTTTCACGTGGCAATGACCAATAGTTTTCTCAGCAGACACTCTTGTTGACTACTTGCAGATTTTTAAATGTAGATTAGAAAGATTGACTTGCAGGGTGTTTTTGGTTTTTTTTATTGTATTCACCCTGATCAAGGCCCAAGCCACATCTATTCATGTTTACCACACTGAATCATGACTCCAATTATTTGATAATAATACAATAAGAGTATAAGAATAATAATAATAGTACAATAGAAGTACTTGCTACAGTTCAAAATTTACTTATAAGTGCTCTAATTTCCGATTATTGTTTTAAATTTTAGCACAAAAAAAATGGTGACTGAAATAATCGACTAAAATATACGTACCAAACTATCTATATAAAAATGCACTACTATCAACATGAAAATAACATGTGCATTTAAAGTATCTGTCTAAAACAAACAAGTTTAAATGAATAAGGGGCAAAATGCTTTCAGTGATAAATGTCTCTTAAAGGATGCAATACGCAAAACATTGTGAATGTAACGTTGAATACCAAACTGGCGATTCTTGGCAAGAGCAAAATTCTTTCTTCATTGGAAACAAAGTACAATACATGTAATATACTTTCGTTTAATGTAAATCAAAAGTGAGTTGTGTCCTTCCAATGTTTTACCGCAATTTCGAGAAGAATATTTCTTACTAGACGAGGATATGTGCAAGGAGAAGCATACGCAGAAGAGTACATTAAAAAGGCTGACTTACAATCAACTCTTAACTTTTCTTACTTAATGAACTTGAAACTCCTTATTGTTGTTTCTATAAAAGGAAACTGCAGCCCCTTTCTCCTTTTTTATATCTTTTAGACAAGGGAGCGTAATAGCGTCATTTACACTAACGTTTTCTGCGTTGGATTCTTTCCAAACTGTGTTGCTTAAAGAAAGTCTTGACCAGTTTGAAGCATTTGGAAGTATGCCTATTGCAAACCCTTCTTTAAATGTCACGACAAGTAAAGGTAAGTGTGTGGCACTTAAGGTGCTTCAAAAAAAGCTGCCAATAATAAGTAAGTAGGCAATATCATACTGCATGACCTGCGGTCTCCTCTGCATCAAGAATCCCTCAAGTCTTTATATGGGACTAGTTTCTTTCCACGAAATGCTAAGCTGTGGAACTCTCTGTCGTCTGATTGTTTTCCCTCTTCCTATAACTTAGCTGCTTTTAAGTCAAACGTGAATTCCTTTCTTTCATGTTAGTTATTCTTTTTTTTTTCTTCCCCCCCCCCCCCCCCCCTCTCTCTCTCTCTCTCTCTCTCTCTCTCTCTCTCTCTTACTATCTATATTGTTTACCTCTATTCTAGTCCTTACAATTAGTGGCTTTTGTTAGCCTTGAATGGTTCTACGCCTACTAAAAAAAATGTTTAGATCCCAAGCAGAAATTTTACTTATAGAAGTTTATTTTTGATGTATTAGAAGGAATATTACAGAGCAATAGTTTGTAAACTTGTGAGATTAAAATGTGCTGTTGTAAATTGGATGTTTGAAATATGTACCTTCATCGTTCTTCAGACTGCACATCAAAACAGATAGGTCATTTAAACACTAAAATATTTGTAGCATTTCCTTTTTATTATAGACATGAGTTTTCTTCATTAGATGAGACAGTTTTGTTATCCTTCAATGATTCGACAGTTTTTATTAGTTACTGTTGAAAAAATGGTATCGATGTTTTTGTTCGACGCACTAAATTATTTTCTAGTTCCTCAGAATGCGTATTTTTTGTTTCATGTAAGGTTTCATTTTCATTTGAGTGCACTCTGCTTTATGTCACTCGGGATGACATTATGCAAGGATTGGCATGGAATACCTGGCTTAATTGTTATTACAGAATTCAAGTCCTTATTGCTATGTACCCCAAGTCGCGTTTCCTAACCTGCCTAATTTGGAAAAGGCCGATGTCGCGATACTTTCCTTGTTAGTTGTTGCGAAAATCCCGACATTATTACTACTTCGCCCCATCCCTTTTATCAGTTTTTGAATCGTTAGTTAGGGACTTCTTGTAAAGCAAAGATATACCCTAGATACGGTAATTGTATTGAGCTGAAAAGTTTATTTGCCTAAAAAGGGATCTGACTTTTTGAAAATGTGGTTTGAAATGTCGATATCCTGACGAAAACATTATTCCCAATTTTCACACACCACAGGCCCACGTATTAGTTTTCAAAATGTTTTCTGTTTCCTCTTAAGTTTAAATATAGTGTCATGACACATATTTTAGTTTTTTATATTTCAATCAACAAGTTAACAAAAGTTATCAACAAGTTATCTGTTTTACATTCTTTTTTTTTCTTTTGTGCACAGCATTACCTGATGCTCCATCCAATATAACTGTGACGGCCGTTGGCACTAACGCATTAAACGTGACGTGGCAACCTGTTCCTCAGTCCGCGCTTGGGGCACCTATTACGGGGTATACCGTATTTTACAGAATAAAAGCAAGGTTGTCTGATGCACCCGAAAGTGAATCAACTGTTGGGACATTTGTACTTCTGAATGACCTGAAGCGGTTTACAGAATATTCGCTCCGACTTTTAGCTCGTTCCTCGTCAGGAAATGGGATGGCAAGTGGTGAGATTACCGCATCCACTTTGGAAGATGGTAAGAATAATAGTTTGTGGGTTTCTTAAACTTCAGTGACATGTATTTATTCTGTAACTTTACAAAGATTTCAGCTTCAAAATTGTACATATTGTTCTCACTGTTTTTACCCATTACGACGGGGACAGCAAGATTTTATATGAGTGGCACTAGTACACCAACAGTACAAATATAGTCAACATTCTAAGAAAAACTAAATAAACCATTAAAAAAAGAAGAAAAAAGAAAGAAAGGGAAAGGGAAAGAAAGTAAGTAAATAAATAGAATTTACACCAAGGGAAAAAAAACAAAACAAGCCAACTCTGATTAATAAAAGTCGAGGTTTACTGGATTTGGCCAATCCTTGTTCCTCCTGCAGAATATGTAGTACGAAGAGCGCAAGGCCACTTCAGTAAGTTTGCCGAGGAGTTTCTTACTGTCAACGCCATGTTTCGTTAACAATCGTTCGAATTTTTAAATATTTTTTTAATAAATACCTAATGTCGATACCTCTAACGTTAACCATTTTGTTTGTGTCTAGAAGGTCACTTCGAAGATTTCTGTATTTATTTTCTTTTTTTCTCCTTCGAGTTATTTAAATTTTTTTCGAAGCAGACTGTAAATTCTATGACAGTTACGAAATTGCCCTCCGTTAAAGCCATGTCTGGCCGTGAAGACTTGAATAACAAACCTGGGTTCCGATAACCAGGCAGGTCTACAAACAGTTGAAGGCTCTCTTTTAACGTATGCGTGAAATGAGTGGCCACAGTCTTCAAAATGTTATTGTGTCTCCAAATATATCGGCCGTCTCCCGCTGCAGATGAACACTTACTGAGAACATGGTGCCGAAGTTCCGGGGGAGAGAGAACAAAGAGAACAAAGATTTGAAGTTATGACATTCCAAACTTTCAAATTAGCATTAGTAGGTAGGCTCAGAATGAGTCCATTTCTGCAGAAAGTGTATATATTTGCTTGAAGTAAGCTAGATACATTTTGCCATCGTCGAAGGAACTTTTCTGGAGATTTATCTATTAGAAATTTAATCAGAATGTTTTGCTTTTTTAACTCGCAGAAGCCAGACCAAAGAGATTCATGCTTTTGTGCCTCATTAACTTTTCTGATAATAATAATGATAATGATGATTATAGTAAAGGAAGAGGTGATGGATTAGTAATTTGCTTACTCGCAAGAGTTCAGAGGTTCAAATCCCGGTACCTCTGTAATACCATTTAGCGATATATGACTTGAAAATACCATACAAAGTACCTGGCATAGAAAAGGTGCTACAAAAATGCCATTCACTTTATTCTATACTATATTTCATAACCTAATCAGCTAATTTATAAGATTCATAAATATTTCACAAGAATGAGTATACAAAAAATGTAACTTGGGTATGGCAGTAAATGGCACTGTTTCATGCACCTAAAATAAGGCGTCTAAAATCTAAAAATCCTATCTACAGCAAAATCAGTAAGAAACCAAACGAAAGGAAAGTGTGACGTCACTATTTCGAAAATGTTTGAATTATGGGAAAATACTCAATTTTCATGTGCTGCTCTTTCCCAACGCAGAGATAACAGCTTTCAAAATTTTAAATCTCTCTAGCAAAACTTTATTATCTGATGCTGGTTCCCAACGTTAGGAACCAAGGGACGTTAACAAAGTCTTAACCTGACTACTGACTGCTATGTACTACTTTGCTCTGTAATTATGCGTACGTTTTTGTCTCAAATTTGCAGAGGACATTGTTAAAAGTCAGGAATTTTTTGCATCTATTGAGAATAGGGTGTGTGACCTGATAAAACCAAATTTTCGGAGCTGTTTGCTGTTCACAAGACCTTTACCTCTGATATTCCGTTTACTTTGTAGACATTAAGTAGATGTTTAATTGTATGACTGTTTAGAGACACAGTATAGTTAGCTATCGACACTTACTCGACAAAGCTGCTTTAAGATGCATTTGGATCAGGCATTAGGCTTCTTAAAATACTGTACCCAGATAAGAAGTAATGGAAGAAATAGCTTATCACTAATTCAAATACCGTTTAATTTTTATCAAAGTAAAATCTCTTTGAGATTTACGAAATATTTGTACCAACATTTAGCACTCATTCACTCTTGCACGGATAAGCGCTTTCTTCAATTTTAATAACATTCAACTTTTATTTAAGTTAAATCTAAATATTAAATTGCTTGGAGAAGCGGTATTGCCTATAAAAGCCATTTGGAAATTTGGCGTATGTACCTGTAATGTGTCTACACGTAAGGCTTTTATATGTTTTTTATTGTGTTTGATATGTACTTAAAACTTAGTAGAAAAATACTTTTATTTTTTTAAAATTAGTACCTGCCAAAGCACCAACAAATGTGATTTCCTACAGCACCAGCGGCACGACCATTTACGTCGAGTGGGACCACGTTCCTCTAAGTGACATGAATGGTGTTCCTCAGGGATACAAAATAAAGTATAAACTATCTACATCATCTACTTTCAAGGAGACAAGTGTAGCCTACAATTTGAAGGTGGCAACTCTTACAGATCTGGTTCCATTAAGTCTATACCAAATTGATGTTTGTGCCTATACGAAGCCTGGGATTGGACCATGCGTAAGAAAAGAGACCATGACTGACAAATCAAGTAAGTAAACCATTTTGATACGCTTTTAATTTCGGAAGATTTGAAGTAGTGTATGCATGTCTCGAGCAATGTATGTCAACTCTTCTAGACTTCCCAACGTAGTTTAGAAGCTACAGCCTCATCATCTCTATTCTAGGCCTACTTATATGATACGATAATGTATTCAGATAATCATAAATTTGGATTTGGCTCCTTACTGCCAGACAACCTGAGCTGTTGTTTACATGCGCAGAGAAGACAGATTATGTCGGAAGTATCCAGTTGTAAATTACCATTTTAGATATTGATTCTAAATTTCCTTATTGGTATACGTTTCATTTGTCTTCTTTGCTATTAATCAGTTTTTCTGGCGTATTAACTTGAGTTGTTCCATTGTAGGATCTTGTAATGTGCAAGATCTAATAAATTTTCTAACTACAAGATTTTAGAAAGCATAGGATGAAATATGACTAACCATGTGCACTTTTTTCCCTTCTAAACTACAAACTACATTCACCGCAAATTTTGGCAGATTGATGATAAATAAAATAGGATTAAAATAGACTTATTGATTTACTTTACTGAAATAAAGTATAACTATGACACTCAAAAGTGATCAGACCAAATTATTTCAACACTCATGCCCATACAAAGGAGATCGTAAAAATCGCGAGAGCAACAAATGCTCCGAATGGCTTTATTCACTTATACTCGTTTTCACTTCTCATCAAAGTGCCATATCGTTCCTGATCCACTGATCTCTAAAAGACTTGATCGAGCTTCCCATCGTTTCCAACAGCGAAAAAGTGTAGTCACGAGTACTAGTCCCCATCAGTTAAAATAGCGCGGGAAGATCGGCCATGTTACATAACATTGTTTATAAGCTATGTTTGATCGGGACTAAAATGGCGTCCAATGACTGACCTCACTTTGGGACGGAAGATGCTCGATCCAGCTTTTTTAGAGATCAGTGGCCTGATCACTGCAGTGACAGGGAACTTGCAAAATTTCATGTTAAGTCTACAAAATAAGGATCACACAGTGAAATTTTGAAGTTAACGTAAACTACATAATAAATGAAAATTCTATTTGAAACATTCCATGCTTTGTACTATGATATTTGAGTGTTATGTTTTGTTGAATACACAGTACTAAAAATTTATGTACTGAACATGTAAAGAAAGGAATAGTGATGGTTAAGCCCAATAGTAACTTATTCTTGGATAAAGTTCTATAGAAATTTATTCATTTGGTGAAAGTCTTATTTCTTCATTCTACAAGGTGTGTGGTCAGTGCCTTATCGTGGTATTCCATGATGTTGTCATTTCTTATGACGTCAGATTTGTCGAACCTCCGTGAAAATTCCAGTAAGTGGACCACTTCAGTTTGGTCCGGAGGATGGTTCATTTACCTGGGTTCCAGTGAGTCAAAAACCGGTAAATTTAAGACAGTTTCTATACCCCCAAAATGTAGAACCCCACAAATATACGCCAATGTGCGACAATTACTAATACTTTAGTACCAATGATGGGTTTGATAAAGGCTGCATAATTCAGAAAATTGTTAAAATGCACCTTTACTTACATTAGATTATCTACTATTCATTGATTTAATCCTATCTTTAGGGCTGCTTGTAAAGACTTGTTTATATAGAAATTCTTTTTGCTGGAGATCTATACTAGAAAAATAACAATGCGGTTCGTTTTGAATAAAATTTTAATCTTTTCAAATTACAGCCCCCGGAGCTGCTCCAACAAGGGTAAATCCTCACAGCAACACTGGATATCGGTCTATTCTCGTTAGCTGGGATCGAGTTCCTCTGCAACAAGTTTATGGAGATCTCAAAAACTACAAGATCCGCTATCGGCAGGTAAAGCAGAGCATAGATACTGTCAGTGGAACAACTTTTCAGGAAGCTTTGGTACACCCACTCAACATCAATTACACGCTTACAAACCTAGTTCCAAACTCTCAGTATGAGATCAAGGTTTTGGCAGTCAACGAACATGGAGATGGAGTAGAATCTGCTGTAGCATATGGAGGTACTCCAAACTGTTTATTTCATTAGAAACATGCATTTGGGAGGGGGAAGACGGGAGACTGATGGATTTTGACAACTGCAAGATTTAACGAAGTTTTATTGGTAGTAACTCAATATCTCCGTACTTTGGATCAATTGTTTTGTGTAGAAGTCTAATTGAGGCGTATGATAAGTGACAGTTACCTTGAAATAAAACAGTTTAATGATTGATTGTCTGAAATGAAATTGAAACGTGCCTTTGAGAGGGGGAGGACTGAGGGATTTTGACGACTGCCATATTTAAAGAGGTTTCATTGGTAGTAACTCAATATCTCCGTACTGTAGATCAATTGTTTTGTGTAGAAGTCTAATTGAGGCGTATGATAAGTGACAGTTACCTTGAAAGAAAACAGTTTAATGACTGATTGTCTGAAATGAAGTTGAAAATATGGTTAAAAAATCCTTGTCTTTATAGTTGCTATCTACATCGCTTGTCAGAATTTTGGCAGTTTAACCTTTCTTATGCACCCTAATGTCCTCGGATAAGTAAATTTACTTGATTTTTAAGTTCATCGCAATATCATCGGAAGGAAAAGAAGCGTTATTTTCTACTCATGTGTTAAAATATCTGAAAACTGTAATATCTGACCAACTCAATCACCATCCCCTACAATGTTGCTCGATTCACATCCCTCAGGTTCGGTCATGAATATACAATGTAAATGACCCCTTGTCAAAAAACGTAGCATCATATGAGCGTCAAAATGTCACATGATGCGTTTGACAATATCAGAACAGACCATGAACCAAAGAATATTTAAATCGAGCACATTTCCAAAATTCTATTGGGCAAGATGTCGATAACACATTTCAGTGAGAGCTGAATAGGAATTATTTTTCAGTTAACATTTTTCCAAGTTTAGTTAATAGTTCATATTGCGTGTTTTGAATATGTATCCATTGACTCACTATTTTTTTAAAAGTATTCGGATAAATTTCATACCTCCTAGACTTAATTAATAACTGGAAATTCTTTGCCATTTGCCTGGGAGGAAATACTAAAATTATATAAAGTGTGATAAAAAGTTAGAAAATACTTGAGTGAACTAAGATAGTTTAAATTTTAAGTGTTTTTTCTGTATTTTAAAATTTTTATAT
This sequence comes from Carybdea cf. marsupialis auct. non (Linnaeus, 1758), assembly GCA_010016065.2. Taxonomy (NCBI): domain Eukaryota; kingdom Metazoa; phylum Cnidaria; class Cubozoa; order Carybdeida; family Carybdeidae; genus Carybdea; species Carybdea cf. marsupialis auct. non (Linnaeus, 1758). The sequence continues at coordinate 3,158 of JAAAKL020011098.1, read as the reverse complement.
TTCTTGATATGCTAGCTAGTACTGGAAAAGTTTTTGCTGTCCCAGTAATGCATTTGCAATAAAACGATCCTTACAACAGAGGATGACTGCATTTTGCAATATACTACTTTCTATTTTCTCTTGTTTTCGTGACATTTTATGTAGGCACGATTATATTATGAGCAACTGTTTCTTTTTTTTTCTTTAGCTACTTGCCGATGTCCTGAAAAGATTTATACCAGCTATCTAGAAAATACCCCTTACGTTTATCGAGCTTCAGATTACACAATGCACGGTGTATTCATTAAAATTCTAACAAACATGACCAAAGCAGTCTGTGGAAGCTGTTGGACGTCTTCTAATAGCAACCCAGAAGTAAACTACATTCAAAACAGCAGAGGAGATTGGTCTCAGAAGGAAACGGTGGCAGACCTACAGAAGAGCATAAATGATTACACTCATATTAGCTTCCCCTTCTATGGACAGGAACTTTTGCAAGAAATCCTTGGATATCCTTTCGTCCCTCTTGTTAAACATCCAGGTGTTGTCATGCTTTCAAAAATGCCATCTGTAGAAGAGCGTGTCAATCTGATGGTTTTGAAAATTTTTGATATCTGGCCTGTGATGGTGATTAACATTGTTTTCATTGCATTATCTGGCATCATCATATGGCTACTAGTAAGTAGTCCTTTATTTTCCATTATATACGATCTCCATAATGAACGCTGACGGATCCCAATCTTGTACAACTTCTTCTCTTTCGTTCTATTGGTGCAGTGTTTGATGTATGCCAGCTCATACCACTATCACGTGGCCTCTGTTTAGATCTAGTTCTACCCGGTATCCCTTCTGTCTTTATGTTTGGCAGATATTAATGCCCAGAGGGTACTTATCTGTCCTGTAAGTTGTCAACGGTAAAAAATTTCCTTGTTTGTTATGTAAGAGACATAGGTTTGCATCGGGACCCTGAAAACTATAATGTTAGGTATTTTAGCCTACAAAGTTATTTATATAGTTCTCCTGCATGTCGTCTTACTTAAAATATACGTCTTCACTACCTTATAAATACTTGTTATTTAGAAGTAAGCAGAACGTTACCAACTGTGTCCCTATATAATGCAAAGATTGATATCCTCTTGGATAGTGAAGAGGCAATACCTTATGCCACATACAATTTGGAGAGCCTTCGTTAAGTGACACAATTATAGCAAAAGCTGACGAACTTTGCACGATGTATTATAATCCAAGGGTGTGATATAGAGATCGTCAAAAACAACAGCCCGTGAACGTCCCTAATGTCGTTCATAAAGTCTCCCTGAATTTTATCCATTTTAAATTGCACCACCCCATGCTACACCTGCTTTCTCTAATTTCACAGCAACAGTACATAGCAAGTTCAAATTGCTTAGATCTAGATGTGGCCATGAAGCTGATTTCAAACTAACAGACCATAAGGTATAAATATTTTATCCTTGGGGTTATCTCTGAGCATGATTTACATAGGGTATTTCTGAAATTGGTCAATCTCGTAAAACATGAACTAATATTCCAACAATGTTATTATTATCCCACACTCTTATATACAACGTGTTCTCATGAACTCTTGTATTTTATGAATGAATCAGCCTCAAACAATTCAATGATATATGACTTTATAAGTCACGGTCCGTAAACATATCTGTGGGTAACTTAAATCTGTAAATCCAACGTTCTTTCGTCAACAGGATTCACATAACAATCAAGAAGAGTTCCCCCCATACTTTGTGTCGGGGTGGCTTAATGGAATGTGGTGGGCCTTTATAACAATGGGTACATTGGGGTAAGTACCCTAGCTTACGTATTATAATCATGGCTATAATCATAGCCATCATCATCATTGACATCACAGCTTTTATCTATGAACAGTAATAGATCAATCAGTGGCGTAGCTAGAGGTCCTGATTCTCCTGCTGAGCGGGACTAAAAAAAATTTTTTAATTTTTAAAAAAATTTCATATATATTCTCATAAATATTAATCTATTTATTGTCTAATAAGTATTATAATATTAGACTTTTTCACTGTTTTTAAACGTTTTTCTCAGCAAAAAGCCTCCCATAGACCATAGTCAGATGATTGAGTCAGCGCCAAAATGTCAACAGGAGTTTTGACCCGTCTTCAACTGTTGGCATGACGTCGTATTGTTTATGGCAATGATTGTATTAGCTAGCAAGCTATGCGCATGCTTATATAGGCTCATTTCGGAGCTCAAATCCTGCTAATTTTTGAGAGCAGGAGCTGTATGTTTCTGGTTGTATGGAATATTTGAGTGTAGAGGTTTTCTTACAGTTTTAACCAGTATTTATCAAAGCTGGTTGTCCTCTTATCACGCTTACAGCAAATATCTTCAAAAAATCATTTTGGGGGCGATTGAAGGGGATATCTGGTTGATTTATGGACGGAAGGAATTTTTGTTTGAACTGCTTTGCTATTACGTAAACATAGGGCAGGACCAACCATTTTTACTTGACTACGCAACTGAGATTAATGACTACGTATTTGTCGTTCATATCCCGGGAGGCCTTGCAACAAAATGAGTTGTTCCTTTCGATTTCAGAGGAGAGATCTAGGCTAAATAAATAGATAAATAACAAGTAAATTGTAAGAATATTAGTTGGTGAGCCGATCTGTCAGGTCAATTCCGTAATCGAACCCTAATTCTCCGTCACCCGTTGCAACCATGGTAAGCCTCGAACTATTTGTTGTAGAAACGTCTTTATTTTCATAGATAACTGTTGCGTACGCGCTGCAGTAAAACGGCGATTAATGATACTATAGATTCCTTTCCCCTCTTTTATTGCACTAGACCCTAAATACGAGGATCTCTGCTTACTTAGCTTTGATGCAAACTTACAAGTAAACTCTGATCTTTCTCCTAGTCTCTTTCTTCTGAATAATACCCTATGTACATGTGGCATTTTATTAAAGTAGCACTTAAACCGGAAAGGGTCTGGTATCTAGTTGTCCATACACTACATATGTGTGTACAAACTGTATAGATAATCATCAATGAGTGCTCTGTAAACTTTCCCCTTTTTCATGATTGAGTTATTGACAATTTGCTCTGAATGGACTTGGTGGAGAGCAGTGATCATGGATACAGTTATGTGCAAGGACGTTCAAAAAAATGTATATGGGTAC
>JAAAKL020011097.1:0-13899 GCA_010016065.2 Carybdea cf. marsupialis auct. non (Linnaeus, 1758) | reverse complement strand
GAGTGAAAAATTCACAGATAACTATACAGATAAAAACTAGATTGACAACTTTCAATTTTTCTGTGCAAGTTCTTCTCAGTGCTATATGTACTCTCAGTTAAATTAGAAACTGTTTCAAGCAGAAGATTGAATATTTATTATAACATACTGATGGACCCCCGGTCTCCCAGTATGTCTGGCTTTCAATGTTGTAATAATAATAATAATAATAATAATAATAAGAAGAATAAGAATAATAATGGTAATAATAATAATAATAATAAGAAGAAGAAGAAGGATACAAGTACCTGGGGATTGTTGAGTTGGACAAGATTAAAGAGACTAAAATGAAAGAATACATCTGCAAAGAGTACAAAAGAAGACTAAGATTAGTTCTTCAATCAAAATTGAATGGTAGAAACAAGGTGTCAGCAGTAAACACGTTGGCAGTGTCGATATTTCTATATGGACCAGGAGTGATCAGATGGAGAGATAAATAACTGAAAGATTTAGACAGGAAAACAAGAAAGACGCGGTGTTTTTCACCCTAAGAGCGATGTGGATAGACTGTACTTGAAAAGAAAAGAGGGAGGCCGAGGGCTAACTAGTGTTGAAAGTTGTGTGAAAGAGTAGTAAGACAGTCTTGCTGTGCACGTGGCAAAATCTAAGGAAGGGCTGTTGAGAGGTGTAGCTGTGTTTGAAAACATAAAGCAAAGCACATTGATTGGAAACAAAGAAGTTAAGGAAAAGAAAAGACAAGAACTTAAGGACAAGTGGACAGAGAAACAGTTGCATGGTCAATTCATCAGACAACTTTCAGAGACAGTGGACAAAGAAAAGACGTGGCAATGGCTGATAAGGGGCGATGTAAAGGTTGGAACGGATGCCCTAATATGTGCTGCACAGGAACAAGCGATCAGAACAAACTATGTGAAGTATCACACAGACAAGACGGCAGAGAACTCCCTATGTCGAATGTGTAGGAGGAAGGGAGAAACTGTACAACATATCATAAGTGACTGTGAGAAGTTGACTCAAAAAGAATACAAGAAACGGCATGATACGGTGGCAAAGAACGTCCGCTGGGACATTTCTAAGAAATTTCAACTGCCTCTTTGCGAGAAGTGGTATGAACACTCCCCGGAAAGTGTGGTAGAAAATGAGGATGTGAAGATGTTGTGGGATTTTAATGTTCAATGTGATAATGTTATCGAAGCAAGAAGATCAGACTTAATTGTTGTTTTAAGAAAGAGCAAAAGGCCACGTTGATTGATATTGCTGTAACTGCTGATATAAATGTTAAAGAAAAATAGAAAAACAAAGTGGAAAAGTACCAGGATTTGAAAAGGGAGATTAAAATATTGTGGAAACTGAAAAATGTAACAGTAATACCTGTTGTGTTTGGAGCCCTGGGAAGTATCACCAAAGAATTGTAAAAGTGGTTTGAAAAATTGAAATACTGTGTCATGTTGGCATAATGCAAAAGACGACCTTGCTTGGAACAGCACGAATTTTGAGAAAAGTGTTGGAAATGTGAAGTAACTCTGTTAGCCTTTAGTCATTTCTTATGACTCGCCTGACAGAAAATGACGGCAATAACAACAGCCAAACCAAGTCCAGATAATAATAATATATACTACAATATAGGTAAAGTTTCTGAATTGTGAAAGGGTCTCTATTATACAATTAAAGTCTAGGAAGTACATGTCCGACACGATGGGATTGCCCCACATATTGAGATATCAATTTGCAAGTTGAAACATAAGCTTCTACTCTTTGTCTTTTGGTAGTTTTTTGGTGTACAGTATAATGTTTTATCAAAATGTTTTAGAAGACATTCGTACGCTACTTTAGTGATACGAAATGACCATTAAGAAACTGAAACAGGAAGTTGACCCGTAAATACTACAAAACAGACAAATAGACAGACGAACAAAGTGAAGCTCAGACAAACAAACGAAACACTCTCACAATTCGTACAATTATTTCTATCTCCGTATAACGCATTTGGCAGCCAAAGTGAGAAAAGTCTATCCATAGCAATCTGCATATTAGAGACCAAAAACTGAAATTTTGGTGACCGAACCTAATCGTGATAGAACGTCTCCAGTTTTACTTTTACACTTTCTTTAGTATTTTTGAGCAACATGTTTATGCTTCCAGCGTCAATGAGAGGGCATTTTCGTCCGCACTTATCCGAATTTTTGTTTTAATTTTGGTTTGGTATGGAGGACAGTGTAAATCTGATTAAATTGGTATTCTAATTTAGTTGTTTGGTTGGGTACTTGTTTAGTTGTTTGGTTGGCTTCGTTAACTCGGTTATTGCATCGTTCATTGTTTGTTCTTTCATTGATTCAATATATCGGCAGTTTCTTTGTTACTTTCACTTGTAACATCTGGGATAGTTCTTGCGAGTCCCCTTGTAGCACCATAAACTGTTATGTACATGTTTCTGTCTCGTTCCATAGTGTCAAGGTTAAGTAGAGCCATGCGAAGTTTCCTTAGGAAAAAAGGAACCACCAAGGTAAAGTTTTGATCCATATCAACTTCTGAAATTTTAGTTATTTTACTATTATCTTCATTATTCTGAAAACTGATCTAATTTTCTCAAGAATTTTTTAAACTGATTGATTTATTTATTTCGCCTTTTTATGTTTGAGTCAGTATTTTACAGCAAAGCTACGTTTCTTCTACTTTGCCTACATCTTGTCTTTCGTGAGTATTGTCGAATGTACGAGGACCTTGCTTATCAAAGGGAACGGTACCACCCCTTATAATTCAGCATTGTTAGGGTAGTGGTTCCTGTTGTCTGTGAACGAATATTTTAGTTCTAACTCACCTTCTACGTATTTCGATTCCCTATTTAGTTGATGTCCCTCGTATTACGTTTTATCGGAAAACCAATTCTCTGTTTATTGCATCACGTTAATAGTCCCACATATATGGCCCTCGTATCATCTGATTTCAATTTTAATTTCTACACCTCACGTATGAACAGCAAAATCAACAACACAGTCATTTCATTTTTCCTTATCCGTATGCAATAATATCTAATTTCCAATAATTTGTACATTCCTCTGCTGTACAGAATCCGTTTGAAATATACCACTGGCTAGCTGAAGCTATAACATTTCTGCTGTCAAAATTTGGCGGCACTACTTTTTCAAAAAATTTATAAATAATTTGCCCCTAAACAACTCATGACCTGTTAAGATTTATCTTGTCGGAGCAGACTTGCAACTTCCTTAGTGATGATTACGTCCTTCTTTGGGAGCCAAAAGGTTATGAACGTGGTTCCGATCAGTGCAAGGACCAGCATTTGATAAAATTACATGAAAAATTATCACTCTAGGCGCCATAATCTAGGTACAACATTGATTAAGTATCGAAAGGTTTTGAACACCTTGACCCTTAAGGCACTGGAAACTTACAAAGTATCACCAATAATTATTAAAATCCTTAAACACAACATGAGTTTAAGTAAAACCTCGCTATATCTTAACCACAATCATGGTACCCTTGATTTAGCGATTATAGATCAATTGCAGAGTCATTCAAGGTGACTGTCTATCTCTTCTTCTTTTCTGCCTGTCCTCATTACTGCAGACAGGTAAATTAAACAATACAGGTTACGCTTACCAAGTATCCAGGTAATAGATTAACCATTTATTCTACGTGGTCAATGTAAAACTTTATGCAAAAGATGATCACGAACTCGAAGGACTAAAGAAGTTTGTTTTTACGAATGGTATTAAAGACTTATTGAAGTTCCCAGGACCGTATACAAGGCGTTAATACATTAGGTGAGCCAGTTACACAATACAGTTTTAATATCCTAAACTGTACTCTGCAAGATATCAAGCGAATGGATGTAAAGCCAGGACGCTTCTTCCCTTTCACAATATGCATGACTTTGAAGCAGATGCTGACCCTCTTAACATCCCAAGACAAGAAGGAGAAATAGGGTTGTTATTCAAGCTTGATATGTCATATAAAAGAAGAACAATCGGTCTGGTGAAGTACCTGGAAAGAAAAGGTGTCTGTACTTTTCATCTAGTAAGAGTCCATGAAGATAGCAAACAGATTTTAATCATAAAGAAAGCCAACAAATCAACAAGAGAATTGAACGTGACAATCCTTAATGATTACCTAAGAGTGCAATGCTGTCACATAAGCTGCAAAGCTGTGTGAAGTAGAAGCAAAGAAAGATAGTTGGGAGTAACGTAAATACGATAAAGGTAACCCCAAAAGTGCTAGTTTTAAGGCTTTATGTTTTATAGCACATGATCAAGGTCTTTGTGTCCATGACTACCAGGTAAATATACTGAAAACCGGTTTTGATACAAATGTAGAAAATTTGTTGAAGAGTCCATTGAACCACAAACCACTTCTTAGCTAGTCGCTCGGTCCTTGCCCAGGCTGAATGCTTAGCCCGACATGATAGTGTGGGGCGGTATCTACACTTGCTAAGTTGAAGTTGCTAAGGTGTTGCATATAACGACAATGGTAATTCCAGTTGTAGTGATAGGATGGGGATGATCAAGAAGGGATCAGAACAATATCTTAAAACGATCCTTGGAGGAACGAATCTATACGACACCTAGAGAAGAGATCTAATGAGTACCGCCTACAGGTTAAGACGAACTTTGCCCATGTGATTTTGTAAACTACGCATTTCATGAGCTTTCGTTCCTTTACTTTGTTTCATGTATATCGTTGATTTATTGTGTGTCTTTGTATATGTCTGTGGTTGTATGTGTGTGTTTAATACTTTAGTTAATACACGTATGATAAATATTCACAACATCAGTATAATTTCAATTCATGTAGCCTTAGACCTCTCATTGAGATTCGGCTGCCTATATCAACTTAACACAAATAAAAACAAAGCGATGACGACAATAGTAATCTTTTAATATTTTTTTTTAACATTTTAAAGATTTAATTCGCCTTTCGATTGACATAATCTATCAGTCTTTTCACAGATAATATGGATTATATGATATGATATATCATAATACTTACGGTAATAATAGTGTTTGACAGATATAGTGTACAAGGTTGTTTCGAGGGTTTGGGATTGGCCTGGGGTGTTTCCCTGATCATGAAAATAAAACTAGATAGGTAAGTTTAAATTTACGAGAGAAGGAGAAAATATGCTACCAATTGGATCTGTCAAATCTTCTCTGTCCGATGATACTTCAGTACTTTTGTGATAAGTTTTCAGCATCTAATTGGTCCTTTTCAAGTGATGAATATCCCTAAGTTTATGCTGACTTTTCCATATTTTTAATGTTGATCCTAAACCTATTTGAGCCTTTATTTTATCGAGTTTGTAACTTTAAAGATGACTAATAGCACATGCCTGCTTCACTTCCCAAAGTATTTCGCTTTAGAAAGATTATTGTTTATTTGGATGATGTTGAATACGGACAAACGTGCCAGCTATCAAAACAGCAACAGAATAATAGTGCTTACTTTTACATTATTAGCTTTTTAAGCGTTCCACTATCTCGTTCATAGCAAATTTCCCTCAACAAAATCTACTGATTATCGTAAGTCACGTCCAAAATTTTAAGCGCTTCTGTAACAGCATGATAGTGAAGAGTTTTATTTGAGGAATGGTAGAATTTTTAGGACACCTGGTTTTCTGACAAACTACTGCTTAATAGTCATGTTGCATGTATAGTATGTGATACTGTATGAACGACTAAGGTCCAAAGAAAGTTTTGATTTCCTAAGAACATGAAAATGGATTGCTTCCGGTTTTTTAAGCTTTCTAGGTAATTCCTTAATGTGTTGGTGAATAACGTATTTTTATAGATTTTTATATTTTCGGACTTGATATTTTCAAATCCTTTCTTCTCTAACACTGTCTACTTTCAATGGGTTGTGGACAGCATGATGGGCCGAATGGCAGTTCTTTAATGGTCAAGTCAGATGGCACAGAGAGGCTGGTCTCCAAACTTGCATAGAGCTGGATGCTATGTCCACCGGTGGAGTCTAACTATGTTATCACGGGATCACCATAGCTAAGTTGGTAGAGCAGCACACCACATATGCATGGGCCCCAGGTTCAAATCCCGCTGGTGACATTTTCACTTTAATCTAGTATCTCTTCAACCTTAATTATCTATCTTGAACTGACTCCCACTTCCACTTCCCTTCCTGTTTCTTTTAAGGGTCACAGGTTAACTTTGTACTAGAGTGTTCATCTAAAGTATTGCCATTAATTCTAGACAATTGCGGTCTTTTTTAGGAAAGGGAAAGAGAGAAGATGGCTCTTGAAGAAGCCAGACAAATAATTGAAGATATTCAAAAAGTTACAAATGTTCGAAATAATACTTCATGATGTATAATTTCTCAATGTGTACTATTTTTTAATTTGTTATTAGAAACATTTAATGAAGACGTTTACGTACGTGTTGTCGTCTGTGAGTGTTCTGTTTCTACATAATACATCTCTTTCCAATATTGAGGTAAGGTATACTTGTTGCTATGTTTACTGTACGTAACTGCGTTAAACCTGTTTTGTATCATAATGTACGTACATGAAAAATAGTAGATACAATAAAGTGCACACAACATCAGGTAAAAGGTTGATGATAAAATGTAAAAAAGTGGGAAATGGTGGAAAACATATTATTTGTGCATATACATTTCGTTTAAACATACAAGTGATAAATACGCTAAAACAGTTAACAAAACCTAGCGTGGTTATCAACTCGAACCTGCTTAAAGGAGTCATTTAATGGAAAGAAGCGTTTAGGACCTTCAGAACACTTGTTATGAAAAACGTCCACACTTTTTCGTATACGTTGAAACTAAAACTTTCGGACAATTTACATTTTGGACAATAACGTGTCCGAAATTTGAAGTGTCCGTAATTTTTGGTGTCCGAATTTTAAAACGTCTAAAACAGGGTAAAACTTTTGGTAAATTTACTCCAGAAAAAATCAATTGTGAAACCTCTGTTTACAGCCTATTTTCGATCGATTAACAACTTAACACGTGTTCAAGGTTGATTGTAAGGATTCTCAGTTATTTTCATCACCCCACTTAACCTTTTGGTCCCAGCAGACAAACAAACAGACATGAAAAGCAGAGTGAGCAACATTACTAAAAATTTCACTGAAAGTCTCAGGTGTTCAGAAAATAAATCGTCCACCAGTCAAAATAGGGGAAAATTTATTAGGAGAAAAAAGTAGAAAATTTCTGTTTTCAGTGCATTTTAAGTCATTGGAATACTCTCGCGAAATATTGTCCAATCATAGCAGAAATAAGACATTCAGGGTAAAATACTTAGACCCAAAATCTTAAATGATATTTTACAGTCACTGACACTCGATGTTCAGATATAACAAATCGGGTAAGCGTCTTGGGCATCCTGAAAAGTTTCGAGAACAAGAAAAGAAATTTAGGTCTTGATTTAGACTACAGTATTAATCTAATAGCTAAGATTTAGCTTCATCTTTGTCCAGCATGGATCACACATCTGATGAGTCCTCTTCGTCACTTTCGTCCTTAACAGATATGGTTTCTCCTTTGCTATCCACTTTTCCTTGTGATTCATCCCCTGGATCTACCCCAGGTGTAGCATGATTCCCAGCAATTAATTCACGTAACCTCTCTAGATGTCCTTTCTCGTCTTCCTCTATCGTGAATGCTATTTTCATGGTTAGTTCCAGACTCCCCTTGGCAATGGGACCCGCGGTACCTGTAAGAATGGACTTTTGCAATAATGCATCCACCATGATCCATGAAAAACAAGACCTATCGGGAAATTTCTAATGGAACATGACCTACGATACCTTATACCAGCCCTTGTTTCGTTTTCTTCGTGAATTCTACGGAATGTGGGTCAAGAAGAAGAGCCTTTTGCCCTTTATTCGACACTCCAATATTTCGTCCCTCCGTGGATTCAGTCACACACTTTTACCATAAATGTGCCAACCTCTGCAAGCAATTAGAGTGGTATACGAAGCCTCTATTTAACAACTTTAATAGCACGGACTCAACCTGAACATTCTGTTGACTGTGCGAAAGATTTTGGGGGAACTAAGATGTAAGAGCGATTTGATCAATTGGACGTTCGAATTTTTAAGTTTAAACGTTCAATTAAGTAGACACTCACTTCGTCAAGGCTCCAATGGTTCAAATAGATGAGAGTTCGAACAACTGAGGGCAACTCGAAAAGTTTCACACGGAAAGGAATGCAGAAGTTGCTTCAAAGTTAGAACAAGCGTCAGTTAAATAACCAAAATTTATCTGTGATCATGACGTTACAACTATGGCACAGAACAGCTCTTTCTCTTACTTTTCGGTTGAACCAAAAAACCCAAATGAAGTTTTGGAAAGTGACGACGTTCAAATGTAAGGATTTAAGGAAATTGGAGGAGAAGAAGACAACCAAGTCTGAACCTTGCAACAGTAATGAAGAATCAATTGCAGTCAATTATCAACATCTATGATAACACTTTTTCTAAATTGGGACTAGCTATTGCTACTGATACAACTAACACTATGTCTTTCGATGTTTATGACAATGCCAATAAAAATGTCGGACAGTTTAGATATCTTGGACATCAAATGAAACAAACATTACATCAGCTGTTATTAATCATCAAATAGCAAGCGCTTATACCAAATGGACTGAACTAAAATCTATTTTCCTCAACCAAAGAATTCTTTTATCCACCAGAATAAAGCTCCTTGAAGCATGTATTCGAAGTCGCCTACTATACTCTCTCGAGACGCATGGTGAAAGATGGTTTTAAAAGGAAAAATGCACCAAAATAGAAAGCTGACAATTCAATTCCAAAAAGAGAAATCAATGGTCATTTTCGTTAAGTAATGAAAAAATCGGTGACATTACCAACACCACCGAAATAAGGCACTTCTGTCATGTACAACACCTGAACTGTATAGCTCATGTCGCTTGTTATGATAGCAGCAGCTTACAAAAACAGTTCCTAATCTGTGACTCTGGCAATCCATCGAATCTCTAGGGCAAGTTATCCTCACTTACTAGCATTGATGAAATTCAATTGAGACGAACTATGATGTACAGGAAAAAGTTTTTTCAACTACTTTCTCATGTAATCTGAGACTTCGAAGGTGATGATGATCATGATGATGTTGATCATGAATGATGAGCGCGGAAAGTACAGAATGTGGACTCTGGAAAAGAGAAAGAGACCGCTTTGTACGAGGGTTTGTATGCAGGTACGGCTTGAGGTAGCCAAAACCGTGAGGGGCCGACGAAGCAATCAGTTAGTGATTTTCGAAAACAGGCTTCAGATACAGGAGAGATTATGAAAAAGATGAAGCAAGGAAAGCCAACTCTTCTTCCGGACGAAATAGTGAAAAAACCATACAATTTGTGAATGGTCCTTAAAGGCATCTTAAAGGTGCTCCTGTCACTATTCATGTTGTTAACAGTGTAGAGAGTGTTAGCATTCAGGATGCTGGTCGATCGATCCCTGTCGAGAACGGAGGCTATTTAACTCTGAAAAAAAAGTGTGACCCCTATAGAGCAAATGGGGAAGAAAATAACAGGAAGGAAGGGTACAACTGGAAAGATACTAGTAAGTCCTAGTTTGTTGAATTAAGTGAAACTAAACTACTGACGACAAGTCAAGTTGTTGCAGAGCAGACACGACATGCCAGATTATGAGATGATAAATTTTTATCAAACTCTGTTATTGCGCGTTTCGTCCCCTAACCATACGTTGGAGGTCAAAGTTACGACGTCAGCACCGCCGGTTGGCAATGAGGAGAAGAGATACAAATCACGATCAAATTTGCTGTCACAAAGTTAGGTTTACTGTTGCCTATCCAAATTATTTACGAGGGAAAAACCGATTGTTATCATCCGAGGGGCATTGAGTTCCCACAGGGGTGCAATGTCACTTTCTCTGAAAATCCTTGAAACAATAAAGAGAAAATAACTGAATACCTCGAGACCATCATTCTCTTATTTTTGCAAAGAAAGGCGGGAAGAACTAGAGCTTCCTCGGGATGAGAAGTCACTCCTAATTTATGATGTATTTAAAGGATACGTTACTCACGGAGTACTGGATTTGATCAAGTCAAACCATTGTATCAGCTACTTGCTGTGATGAAACCAATTTACGCCCACTGGCTTATCAATATGTATGATCATATGTATTATCAATATGTATGATCACTCACAGGATATTATTATCAGAGCAAAGCTGGAATCAGCGATTCTATTAGTTAAAATTTGGAACGTGAGGACCCATTTGCAGATTTGGATGATTTTGACATTAATATTTATCTGATGTGTTAAAGTTAATATTTTTAACAATAAGGGTATGTTCATTTTTATATTCATACGTGTATTCATGGAGGAATAATAGATATTTTTTACCCTTCCATTTGGGATTGTTTCAGCCTTCAATAAGATACGCTGAAAAAACATTTTTTTGTAAATACATTTTTCCTGGACACAGTCCTATATGCAGACCCATCGACTTTGGAGATTAGTCTTTTGGATTTCCTTCTGTTCATTTGTCATCCTTCCCAAATATCATATATTTAGAAAATTCAGGTAAAGGCAAGACACTGTCATCGATGTTTTTCTTAACTGAATCCGTTTAAATTTTGAGGCCTGCCAACTACAGGAGCTAGTTCCGTATAATTAACTCTACCTAATCCGTCAAGATGGAACAGACCTCCTCCCATTCTAATTTTAACCAAAATGATAGCCTAACAATCCATCTGTACCCGCAAACTACCTTAAGATAAAAAGGTAAGAATAAAAGTGTAACGAGATGTTTTATAATCGGGACATGCCATAAAGGCACGCAGTATCATTTGAGGTGTTATAAAAATTTCAGAATAAGCCAGAATAAACAGAGTTGATTGCAATAGTGCACAAAGAAACTTGCTGTTATGATTTCTATAACGTTAGAGTAATGTATATAACGTTACAAAAAGAGTGTGGAATGAACTAGTGCAAATTGCAAACCAAGGTTTAGACACTGGTGAGGAATAATTTTGGGTAAGTTGAGGCAATTGATAAGAACTATGGAATTTTTCCGCGATGTTAGAAGCTTCAGGAGAGTTTGAGAATTTCACTTGAGCTTACTTCAATTAAAATCCTGAGACCTTGGTTCCTAAACAACTTTGCACTCCGTTAGTCTAGTAGTTTTCGATTTCCTCAGGGTTTACATTTTTATTTTCGTCCCAAATATTTCGGAAACGTCCAAAAGTCCAAAATTTTGTTATCTAAGGTCCGAAACTTAAACGTCCGAAATATAATGGTCCAAAATTTATGATATTTAATGTTCCCTCTTGTTCAGAAACTATAATATTAATGAGATCATTTTCCTTAGGTATTTCGTATCTCACGCCATTTACGACATCAGATGACCATGTATTTGCACTCAACTAGAAGCAGGACTGTTATTTGATTATGGGAAGAGTAAAGGTAGTACCGCACTCAGCAACAGAGCCTAGATAACGTTATATGGTAGGTCAAATTTCCTTGGCCACTACATAGTGAGATGGGCTTCATTCTTTCCTCGTCGTCTTTGTACATGCAAGAAACCTATTTTGCTGCTGGATCCGCAATCGACGTTTTAGCATTGATGGGCCGGGCAGTGCGAATTGATAGATGACGCAAAATGTCATTTAGGCATCTGAAGGTGACTTAAATTGCAAATGAAATCTTTTCATTTTGTTCACAGATCCCATACGAATTCCAAATTGTGAATTCCAAACAGATGAAAAATCGATACCTATTCCTATTGTAAAGTCGTAAATTCCCCGAGAGTCTTTTCAATATGACCAACACTTTAAGAAATTGGTGGAAAAAACACTCAGCCACACATTCATTCGATCCCGAAAGATTCAGTGCATCTCATTTCTCGTTACGCTGGATACCTTCCCTACCCTCCGATTGCTGTACAGATGACTGAGAAGAAAACGCCGAAGCCAGTCGATGACTTGAAGATGGTATAGGAGGGTGAACTTTAACCCTATTCAGACTGGGTTAGTATTAGAGTCCCAGGCTTCAGTGCTATCAATTGTGGAAATTTTCATTATTCAGGTATTAAACTTGGCTGGTCTGCTGAATCATCTTTCAACTAGAGAGGTATCATTTTATCTTAAAATCGGAGGTAATGACTAGACACAAGACCCGGATATTGACTGCTGTTGCTTGAAAAGATAGTAAACGTACCATTAAATGCAAGGATGTATTTAACATGAAACTTACTTGATTTGCACCAAACAATAGGGTCATTGTAACTATTTTTATCTATGGAAATCATAGCACAAGAAGGGCTATACATCAAAATAAGGATACTATTGACTCACTAATCCAGAGTTGATACGCTGTATCAAGGATAAATTTACTTTTCATAATGTTTCATCATGTTGCTATGCTCGAAACTCAGCTACTTGAATTAGCTCATTTTTTATTTAACAAAGCAATAGTAACAAGCTAATAACGTTTGTCCTATTACTCGAAACTAATTCTTTCAAAAGAAAAACACAAAGGCCGCTACAACATTTTGCGTTGTTTTTGGATGACTCTTCGTAGGTTATTATTATGAAGTCATCGATTTCTTTTCTTAAATTCTTCCTGATGTGACGAAAGATAAGAAAGTTTCAAAACGATTGGGTAAGTCTCTCATGGGTTGTCAGAGAAAATATCGAGACTGTGACCAACTTCATCACTCCCCCTCCCACTGAACCCTAGTATTGATAGTAAGAAATTAGTAAAACTTATATCGAACTGTGTTTTGAAAGTAAGCAATCAGATGTCTGATTGCTAGATTGGTGTTGTTTTGACCAATCAGAGTCCATGGCACTAAGTGGTTAGCCGAAAAGGCCCAATGAAAAGACGTAACGTAAACGTAGCTTATAAAAGGACTACGACTACGTCTTAAGACATGACAAATATCTACATCTATGGCATTAACTGAGTCGACAAGCGTTAGAATATTCAGAACCATGACAATACTCTGGAAGCTTACATATCATCTTTGCTGAAAACTCTCCTTTTTAGTTCCCGATGCTTTGCTTATTGAAAATTTTTAAACTTCAAATAAATGCGGTGTATTTTCAAATAGTTGATGTAAATCTTCTATACAACGACTTTTGCAATAATGTTCACCTTCAGAGCATACTATGCCCTATATCTCCTTACAATTCATTTTTTTTGTGGCATACTCGATTTCGAGCGTAGCCTGTTGCCCAGTCAGAGTGAGCAATGTCTTGGGAGAGAGCGCATTGAAAGGGGTGGTCTCACGTTGCCTTTCCCAACCAATAGTCTTTATGTCGGGCTAAGTTGGATTCGAACCCACAACCTCTGGCATGTGAGTCCGATTCCTAAATCACTAGGCCACTTCGGCTCTATATCTTACAATACAAACCACTAATCCATTCATGCGGCCCAGAGCACATCTGCGTGCCAGATAAAATGCCCTTATGCTAGTTAGTTTCATTTATTTTAAAAAGTCGAAACCCCGTTCAAACATATACCTTATTGGATACTTTTGTGAGTCTCTTTTGAAATAACATCACAGGACAGAGGTCATTAAGGTTGACTGGACCTGAAATCAAGATGTTAACAGGCCTTACATATGGAAACGACACTGATGAAGCTGATAGCGAAACGAAGAGAACTTGGTTGCTGGTTTTGAGAATTCGGGATCAACTTCCCGCATTGTCGACGAAACCATCACGCTTAGTACAGTGGTTCAGTCGGCGCTTTTCGTGCGTTAAGTCCCGGGTTTGATCCCTGCCCTGACCACATGCATTTGTGTTTATTAAATTACTATGTATATATATGTATATATGTTTATATTAAAACCTTATAAAAACAGAACTAGAAACATTGCAAAAAGATCTAAAACACTTAAAAAACAACAACTAGTTTTGCTGGCA
>JAAAKL020011096.1:0-13899 GCA_010016065.2 Carybdea cf. marsupialis auct. non (Linnaeus, 1758) | reverse complement strand
CATTCGTATTTTACCCCTATTTAACCCCCCCCCCCCCCCCTAGCCCTATGGCTTCGTGGTCCCTGAGTTAGAAGAAGAATAAAAACCCATAAAATTCATGATGCAGTAAGTATTTTATGAATAAGTGACTTTTTCAAGTCCTCCTAAACTTGTTAAAGCTTCATTACTGAGGTTTATATATGAGATTTAAAAGATTGTTATGAATTAATGTATCTTTTTGTTCTTCTTTTCTTGGCGAAATTAGGCAGATTAATGAATTAGGATTAATTGATTAAGATTTGTTGATTTAGGCAGATATAGTTGAAAATCTCTATGTAGCGGACACTTTTTCCAGGAACCGCAGGTGTCCGCTATAGACAGGTTCGACTGTACTTAGTTCTTGACTTATGAACTGAGGATATGTAACAACGATTCCTTCAAATTTGTTTCCGAATCACAAGGCAATTATGTGTAGTTTGAATGTGTGAAGTTTTATGTACCAGCGTTTGAAGGATCCGTGAACAGTGCGGTGTAGTAATGTGTCAGTTTCCTTGAGAAAAAAATTGTGACGTCCTCACTTTAGTACCCAATTTACAGTATGTCGGTGTTTGTTGTTTTGTATTGAACATTGGAGATAGGACGCGCCTTGGTTCCATGTCTTCTCGAGTATTTTTTTTATTCAACATGGAAGTTAGAGGTACCTGTTCTGTACTTTATACTGTTAAACTAGAATATGCAATATAGTTTTCGCTTACTTGTTAATCATTAAGTTAACCTTGTTTTACTAAACAATATTTGTAAGGAGTCAACTCGACATGTGCGGTGTTCAGTAGATTTCTGCGCTATTTTATTTACCGTGCCATAGGTCTATTTTGGTAATATATTTTGAGACGCTATTGCTGCTTTTTAAGATACCTAAGGCACTTTTCTATTTACCAGGTATATTTACTGTCTGTCTGAGTTAGTTATACATGTTTGTATGGGAACACTCGACGACTTGTGTGGGGGGAGGGGGGCTTACTCCAAATGACCCAACGTGGCTGCGCCACTGGGCTTTTTTCGTAGACAATATTCAACTTATTTGTTACTATTGCCTTTGTGCACTCTTTCCCGAGAAAAAGAAGTTAACGCAAGGCCTCTTTATCTAGGCGATAAGCAGTAATTGATACACTTGAATTTTGTTTGTGAGACATGTAGATTTTGTGACCTTTGTATTGTTTAACCATAAACACTAGTAATTGTTTGTTGTTACTTGAGGAAAGGTGAGTAAACCAACCTTCATAGTATACGACATGAAATGAGAATCACGTCTAGCTTTGTTTTATGATATTAACCGTAGTAGCATGATGAAAGGGAAGTTGAAAGGGGGTTAGTATAGTTTATGCGCTGTAGGTATTTGTAATGGATTGTATCTACGTAGTGATTTGATTGATTAATTTTTTAAGATTTTGTTCTATGTATGGTGTATATTGTCTGTGAGTTAAAGGGGACTGTAGTGGCTCTTCATCCGGAAATTTCTTGTGCTGTAGCATCCTAGAAATGAGCTTAATGGAATACTTAGGCGTAATATAAGAGAATGCAGGCGCTGGAAGTTTGCAAGTAGCACGTAGATATTTTTGGAAGCTACTAGGGGGAGTGACATCTTACAGAGCAACGGCTGTATTGGCCATGTTTGAAAACCCTCAGAAACATTAAGAAAGTTTTCAGCAGTTTATATTTAGAGGTCCTTTATTTATTGCACTGTTTGGGCTCAGCTTACGTTACGGAAGGAGCAAGGGTGGTCACGTTCTCGTCGCCTTTTTGATGCACGAGCAGTTGGTGCACTACCCGGCATATGCTTTTGAGAAAATGTCCGTATATCATCATCATAATCATTGTGGTATTCTTTACTACTTTTTTTCATCCGCTGTTGCGGCTGGTTACGTGCCCGGGATGCAATTCAGTGAAGGCATCAGCGTTATTTTTTCCCAATGCCTTACTTTGTCGTTGTTTAAGTGGAATTCTGATAAGCGCTTCGTATTTTTGCCTAATAACTTGGGACGTATGTTTGATAGGTAATATGACGGGTGGGGATGGGGGGACGCGAGGGGTCATGAATTTGATATTGGGTTGATAAACGAGGTTAGATTCATGCATCAACGATGTTAACAAAATGTTATAAATAGCCACTACCTTTTCGCGCCGAAATTATTAAAATGTTTAAGACAACTGCAAACACATGGCGAAGCAAAATCTTTACGTATAATAGGTAACACTTTGGATCAGTTTTGTACTAAGGTAACAGAGCATTCTCAACACAGGCAACCAACATCGAATAGATTGCTTCTGTCTGTGAGCGTCATATTCATTAGTTTCACTCAGGAGTTACTTCAGTGCAGCGGCGAATTAACATGAAAGCATAGATCTGAATAAACTAGATCTGAATAAACAGATCTGAATAAATTTATTCAGATCTATTATGAAAGCGAGCAAAGCATTTCCTTCACTCAGATTAACAGCGCAAAAATTAGAAAACCACATTTAATAGAGTACGTTGTTTACAGTCTGCTGAGGTTTTATCCTCTGGCTCTACTCCCAACAACACACGTCCTCTATCGGGAGCTTTTGCATCTCTACTTTAATGATGTTACTAACAGAAAGTGATACACAATAATGTGATAATGAAGTTGCTTTAATGTGCCATGCCCTGTGTTGTTTGTTATTTTTTTGTTGACTTGGATTTCAGGAAGGCCTTTCCGATTCTGTATGATTTTGCCTTTCGACAAAGGGAATATGTTCGATGAGAGTACATTTCCTTGCAACAATCTGTTGTATATCCTTTCGAACAGGAAAAAGAGTCGTCCTTCGAATGGTATTTATTAATATATCCCTATTGCTTTTATACTTTGTTTCAACTGCCAACGCGTATCAGATACTGGTTGAAACAGGTCTTAATAACACAATGCAGTCCTGTTGTTCATCTCCATAAATCATTTAAAGGGCACATAAAGAGAGCATTTAAAGGGAAAGTCCGGGATGTTGATAGATTCGTCTGAAATGGTAAATATATACTTAAGAAAGTCGAGAAATACATACTTGAGAAAGTCGGACTCGTTATTGTTTTAGCTTTTTACATTTCTTTGTAAAATTTTAAAGGGCAACTTATTTTAACAATCGGCCTTGTATGTTCTTTAGATGAAGAACGCCATTTTCTTGTATTCCAGAGGGATAACTTCGATTTCGGTCACATTATGTGACGTCACCGACCCACGGCGATGTATATTATTTGCAATATTAGGAGAGCACATAACCTCACCGGGTAATAAAGAAACAAGTACCGCATCATGCGAGAACAAAACTGTAGGTATGGTCGTAAAGAGTTGCACACCTTTCTGAACTTAATGTGTTTCAGCTTTTATCATACAGTGTAATGTTAGTAATAAGAAGAGGAAAAGATTTGCCAGACTAACTCGATTCCACTCGTATTTCTGCGGTCGCTTTGTTGCCCCGTTTTTACTTCCTGTTTGTGTTTGAACAAGGTAGGTACAGCATTATCCCTTAGCTTCTTCTTTGGAGACTCGTAACTTGACAATTTCTCTCTTTAAGACTTCGTTGAACATTTTCAGGAGATAATTGCTTTCTCACAGTAGCCACATTAGTAGACTTGTTATGTTCGCATCTCTGCCATCACTAAACTTTGCTGATTTTGTTTCCAAGGCTCTTGCCCAACGGTTAAAGGGACATAACTCTGATACAGGCTGAAATGGTAATTAGTAGATATTTATTTGGCTAGTGCATCACTTCACAATGTGGTAAATATGGGAAGTGACGTCACTCCGAAAACAAAGGGAAGAAAACTCAAATGCATGAATGATATGTGTTCCAAAACGTTATGAATGACAAGAAATCACCTTTGATGGTGACGTACTCAGATGTAAGCGGTAGAAAGAAAGTCGGTCGCCCGCAAGCATTCGCATAGTGGCATGCCCACGAAGGAGAAAATAAAAAGAAGAAATAAATAATCCTTTCAAAAAAATTTTTTTCTCTGTACAAAACCATTAATGAATTAAGTCATGAAAATATACTTAGTTTTTGTTGAATATACCATAATTAAAGTGTTCATTACTACGGATTCGTATACATACTATTGATTTAGTCGTCGACAAGAAATTGAATAGTGTCCATAGGGAAGTGAGGTGATTCCATCTTCCTGCAATTACCGCTTGTCGTCGTCAGAAAATAACCTGAAAAGGGAATCAACGAAACTATTTACCCAACTGTGTTTTACAAAGTGGCCAATCAGAACTCTGACTGCCAGATTGGTATTGTGTTGACCAATCAGTGTCCGTGAAGTTGAATGGTTAACCGAAAAGGCCCAATGAGAAGACAAATTCTTTTTGTCCGCAAAGCAACGTTTCTATGGTAAATAATTTTGTAGTCGAAGTCAAAGCTCATCTTTCTTAAAGCTAATAAAGAAGTGAGGATACCTTCATAAGGTAAAACTACAACAAAAACAACAACAGCAATAACGATACAACAACAACAGCTAAACCATTGTGGAACATCGTGATTACATAGAAGTACATTATCTTCAACTTAAAGCAGAGCGCCTAGTTTGAGAATACTGCGAGCACACATATGTAACCCTGTTCTATGGATTATGAAATGATTTTTATCAGGTGTAGACTCATGTGAAAGGGACTGAAACAAAAAAAATCATATTCTAAGCACCACGTATTTTAAAAATCAGTACTTCTACAATTAATCCGATATTACCTCATTTTTAGCATTGAGAATAACTTGTAACAAGTAAAACCTCATTCTACGGTGGGTAAACTGTGCTTATTGTAGAATCGTTATTTATTAAATGTAAGTAATAGTGATTACAAGTTACAAAAAGTGTAGGGCTATTGGATAGCCCCTAAATCGCTCATTGCGTATCGATGCTGCTCAATGAAATCCTAGGTGACCCACACATTTTTTAGTCTTTCATTGCTGTAGTTCTGTAACATAAAGACTTGTATGCATCCTCGCACATTGTGACCCGCAAGGTAGAATACGTTGAACCAAAACCCAAGCGAATGACAATAGGATAGACGCGGCGCGTAGGGTATAATGTCGAAGTCTACTATAACTATCATTTCAACAAAGTCTCTTCACCACACCAAGTTAATATGAAAACGTAGACAATATACCCAATACAACCAATGGTGACAACACAGATGGAACAATCGTAGAAGAAAATAGTGTAGGAGTAGAATTAGGTTGAAGTGATTATCTTTTGAGGTAGATGAAGATGCAGTAAAAATATGAGTCGAAGCGGTAGTAGTAATAGCGGTAGTAACAGTTGTAGAGGTATGGTAGTTCGAGCAGTTATAGCAGTTATAGCAGGTTCGAACTAGAATAGAAGAACAATGCATACTAGGATAAAATTGTGTAAGTAGAAAGTAAAGTAACCTAATAACTGAACGTCCATGTAAATGATCACTTGATCACAGAGTAATATATGCAAACTGAAAATAGGCCTTCTACTCTACCAAAACTAAACTTAAAGGTATGCAAGGGAATAGGGCAAGCGATAGTGCCTTAACTATGCAAACAACAAGAAATAGAGTTGTAAATAACGTTAACTATGGCTAATTACGAAACATAAATCAAGAAAATAAATTTACTCACTTCATTTACAAACGAAACAGAATTTAGAACAGGTAGACGCTGAGACTATATCAAAATTGAACTGTTTGAATAGAAAATTACTACAACTATACGGATAGAACGAAAGGTTCATTGTAACAATTAAATGATGCAGTGTGACGCATTTCAAAACCAACACACATTACCTCTCGAGCACTCGCAGCTTAAACAGTATAAACTAGGCGGAGTACGTCGACATGAAACCGAGATTAGATCTTACATCAATGAAGTAGAACTTTTAAGCATTCCGGAAGGAAGCAACCTTGCATTCCAGTATATACACTGGTAGCAGCTGGCACTTTCTGATATCATCAAAGATTGTCTCCCCCCCCCCCCCCCGTTTTTTATAGTCCTGTTAAAAGAGGACTACCCGTCCATATCTACAAACAAGATCTTCCTGGGCCAACAGTGTACATCCATGCCATGTACATGTTTTGTGATCTGGCGTCGTTTCAGCGGGCCTCATCCTCTTATGAACAGATTGTAAACGAGGCTACAGTTTTTAAGTGGATACCTCTGCTAGTTAGGAAGGGCAGCACTTCCCTGATGCTCTTCCATGCGATAGCAACTTCACCCTTGAATTTATGGCATCAACATATTCGTCATAGCTATTACAAAGTAGCAATGAACAACAAGAGTTGCAGATTTTAGTTGTTAGGTCTTGAGTCACAGCATTTTGCACTTGCACGTGTGACCCAGGGCCTCCGCTGTTGGGCCCTGTATCTTGCTCTCACATGAGCCTTGTTAACTGGTGAAGTACCGCATGGCCACACGATGTTGTTATCTCACAGAATTATCCGAATAGGCTTTGAAAGAAGGGGATAAGAGGTCAATCCGGGAGGGAAGTTACAGCCCTCCCAAGCTGAATTTATAGCCCCTAATACTTCATTACGAATTTGTAACTCTTAAGATGACATTAGGAAATGAACACATTAAAGCCCTACATTACTACCTAGTATTATAATCATCATCAGTATTATCATTATCACAATAATGATATATTGAAACTCATATATTTATCAATAATCAAAAGCAATAGCGTCGGATACTCACCAGTGGTAGGCATATCCAAACCGCTAGGATGCATTCTTTGTCCTTACAGAGAGGAGAGGATTTGAAAGCACCAAGTTTAAGGAGATACTCGAGAAAAGTGAAAATGTCACCAACGGGATTCGAACCCGAGACCCACGCACTCAAGGCGTGCTGCTCTACCAACTGAGCCATATCTCATCAAATCATAGATCTGTGTTCAAACTTTGTCTTTAATGAAAAAAGGGAAAAAAACATCAATAAAAATGAACAAACAACCACAACAACAACCCCAAACAACAAGCAAAATCCATGTGCAAAGCCAACAAAACAACATTACACAGGGTGACACACAAAAAAAGGGTCATCACCAAAAGTCAAATATCTTCCGAATTTTTATTTAGATGGATACAAAACGTCAGCCACGTTAGTTCACGTCTATGTAGCAGTCATCCCCAAAGTGTCAGGTCTGTACTAAAAACATTCTTTGCTTTACTGGTGCTCCAAAATGTGCTCCAAATGAGCTCCCCAGCGCCGCAGGCAAAATTGGATCCGGCGGTTCAAAGTTCTCAGTAGCCCTCCCGCATTCCCCCCCTCGTGATCGCTCTTATGGCTACTGTGATTGCTGCCTTTAGGTCAGGGATGGACTGGGCCTTGTTGCCACGCACTCTGTCCTTAAGGTATCCCAAAAGAAAAAAAAATCTTGGGGATTCAAGTCCGGTGAATGAGGCGACCAATGCGGGTCACACCTGCGTCTGATCAGTCGGTCAGGGAAACGCTGCTGTAGCAATGCCAACGATTCATTTGAGGTGTGGGGGTGGCACCATCCTGCTGAAACCACTGGAGAGCCCTGACGACCCCTCTCCGTCGTCAATATTCTCCTCATGGTATCCCGGTTGATCCCAAGCTCTTGCCTTGTTCGGTCTGCGGACAACAGAGTCTCTGACTGCAGCAAAGTTGTGTGGTGTCCTTGTTGATTTCGGTTGTCCAGAGTGTGATTGTCTGTTAGCGTCTTTACTGTTGAGGTTATGCACAGTCCCATGGGTTCTGAACTTATTGACCCATCTGTAAATCATTGAGTGGACGGGAAATTCACAACATCCGAACCGTTCCTTGAATAGCAATTGAGCTGCATGGATAGACTTCAGCCGCAAATATGCCTCAAATATAAACGTCTTTTTCTCAGTAGTCCACGGTATCTTGAAGCTCAAATTTGGTAGACTTTTAGAACATTACTTCCTTTAAGTTAATTTGAAAAAGTAAAAGAATTGATTCTTCGTTTCAAAAGTTATTAGGTGATGACCTTTTTTTGTGTGTCACCCTGTACACCCCCAAAACACCAAATAACAACAGAAAAAAACATGAATAAACAAACACCCCCTACCCCCTCCCCGCAACAAATACCGAGTGAAATGAGTTTAATTATGATCTAACAACCCAAGGAACTATCACTCCAGCTACCATATCAACAGCTCAGGATTTTTCCAGTCCTTGTTCTTTCTGCGAAAGAAAACAACTGTTAAGATGAGTGGCTTCAGTCACTTCATTTCCGATTAGAAAACAGTCAAATACTTGTATCCCGCTTCTTCCGGAACCGCAATTTCGTCTCACTACCGTAGGAGAAAGCACAGTCTTATCCCTCTCTGGCTTGGGATATGGCCTAACCCCCTGCTGTTTACACACTTTCCCCCTTTTCTTGGTTAGCATAGCATAGGGCATAGGGCATTTTGGCATTTTCCGTATCAATAACCTTGCACCACTGGCTCCAAATGGTAGTTGAAATTTGATCTCTTAATAAGTGACATATTGGCAGGAGAAATGCTAGCGTAAGCGAAACCAACAACGTGAGCACTGACTTAAATTACTTCCCAGTTCCTGATTCAGGTTCACCAAATAGCTCGTTGCAACAACTTGAGTTACGAACGACGAGTTGATCCCGGAATATCTCAAACGAGATGGCGAACTGCTGCCATGTGCCAATCAACAAATGCCACTCGGCACTAATTGCAGTGACTGGAATACTACTTGGTGTCTTTGGGCTGACTTTGGTTGGTATTGGAGCCAATTGGGATTCTTCTGTTCCCGGTAAACTTTATACTATCGTGCGAAAGGAGGAATACTCGCCGGGAAGCTACTTCTATGACTACGAAACCGTAGATAATCCAGTTTTAATGTACCAAGGATTCATGGTAAGTTGAAAGGCCGGCGGGTTTTACCTACATGTCTTTATCAAGCTCATTTTTTGTTAATACTGTGCTAGCTAGAATGGAACCATCTGAACCATACCACGGCGAATGGTTACAGTACAGGCATTTAAATCAGCATTCGAAGCGTGCGACCAAATCACCGCCGCACGCTCTCTCTCAACTGCTTTCAAATTACCAGTTTCGAGATACGTCAGCGTTGCCAATGCAGGCCGAGATACGGAAGCCCACTTTCCAGGTTTGATGTTGCTGTTGGCTGTTAATTTTGCCTCTTATTCGCCTCCAATTCACAATCAGCTCTGATTACCCCATCCCTGCCAAAGTACAGGAAATGAAGCTAGGTCACTGTCTTCATGCCACCGCGTTATTATTCTATGAGTGGTCTTTTCAAGGTGTACTATACATAAAGATATGCCTTTACAATTCCTAGCTGGTTACACATGAGTGAATCTTAGTAACACTGTGGCGAAAAGTAGGAGTGGGGTACCACACGCCCGCAGTGGCGAAGCTCTGCTTGTGGAAATGGTCGTGCTCAACACTATAATGACGTCAAGAAGTAGCCCCCATTATATTACTCCCGTTCTTAAAATATGCAGAATCTCAGCCATCTAACTTAACCTGTAAAAAGATCCTTGATAAATATAATATAGGAACTTGTTGCCAAATGCCTAAGTTTTCATCTTTTTATAGCAGAAGGAACCTTGTCAGCCTCATGGCAACAAAAACTGGGAGTAATTAAACCGTTCTCTTCTACCAAAATAATTGAAATAGCCACAATGTGAAAATTCTAAACAAGTTATCAGTTGAATAATATAATGTTCCCCTCCAACGTAGTACAATATAATCAGAAACATGTTGGCAAAAAATTACCTTGTATCCACATGCAATGATGAACAGTTCTTGTTACCAACAAACAGCTTAACCTGAATAGAAATGGATTTTTTAATCAAGTTGTCAATAATCTTTAAATGTAATGTGTTAATGAAAGGACAACCAGGAAGTCAACAAAGGGAACCACAGATTTTGGTGTGTCTACAATAATATACTACTACTGACTTACTCTTTCATAGAAAGAGCTACCACTGTATTTAATAATCTTTCAAATTTTAAAACATTTTCCTAAATTTTTCACTTGCATAGTTACCTTTGATGCACGACTCATTGATAAGCCTGAAAAATTTTTCTACTTTATTTGCTAAGTTTTTCAATTACCTTTTCTGCAGATCTTTATCCCAATGGTTCCAGCTGTCTTCCAGCTATGCAGAAGAGTTCGCTCCTCAGTAAGTTTTAATTTGTTATAATGTGATAATTCCCCCATTGAGTCTCCATGGTCAAGTGGATACATTCCTTGCCTTTAGTTCCAGAGAGTCAGGATTTTATTATTGAAAGGGCCATTGTTGACATCAGAAAGGGCATCTGGTTGTAGCATCTGGATGCTCTGTGCTACACCAACAGATCCTATGTACCGTGTCATACATGGACACCATCCATCCTAGCCTCTTTCAAGGGGATATACATTGATTGGGGATTGGATGTTGTTTTACACAGCTGGACATTTTTGTATGAACTATTAATGTGATGGTTTTGACACTATTCACCACTGTATGATGAACATAGGAGTTGGTCCAGCATCATCATCATCATCATCATCATCATCGTCATTATTATCATCATCATTATTATCATCATCATTATTATTATCATCATTATTATCATCATCCTCATCATCAACAGTAGCAACACCAACAATGACAACTGTATCACCATCATCATCATCACCATCATCATCATCACCATCAGCAAGAGTAACAACAACAACAACCACTACCATATCAGCATCTACATCATCAGCAGCGCCATCATGATTATACACCACCATCACCATCATGATTATACACCACCACCATCATCATCATCATCATCAACATCATCATCACATTATCACATCATCACATCATCATCACATTATCACATCATCACATCATCACATCATCATCATCACATTATCACATCATCAGATCATCACATCATCATCATCATTATCATCATCATCATTATCATGGAAATCATCATTTTATCGAAGTCTTTTTTAAACCAATCATTAAGCTCTATTCCTTTATACCTTCTCTTTATTTCATTGAGAGTTTATTTTTAGTCTGTTAGGATATCCATGTTATTGTGCCCAGTTTACTTCTTCTGGTACTACGGTCTTCTAAAATAGAAGGGGATTGGCTGTGTCAATGTTCCTGACAGTTAGTACTGGTCATGTGTTATCAATTATTGTGGACTGGCCTCTCTTGTCTGACTAGTACTGAAGAGACAGTCAGGTTGTCAGGTTTTCAGCTGCAGATTTTGTTCTAGACCCATTGTCTTCTTTAACATCATATCTGCTACTTAAGCAGATGAAACAGTGTGTCTTGACACATGCGCCAAATGCTCATAAATATAGAACCAAAAGTATTTGTATGTTCTTTAATTATTTATTAATCTCTTCATGACATCAAATACCAGTGTAGTGAAATGTTAATCAAGTTGCTGTCACAAGTCTGTATAGAAACAAAACACCAAGTTGTTCTTCGGCACTGAAGTCTCTGTACCGCTTCTGTTGAGGTAAGGCATGCTACGACCCTCAACGTCATTGAAAACAATAGAATCATAGGGAGGCAGTACGACTTAGGTACATATATCTGTAGTCAAAAAAGGTCCCAAGGGGTGCTATCGAAAAAGAGCACACATCGGCTGAAAACAAAAATTGAATGACTTGACCAAGAGGGGAAGATATTCCATTGCTTAAGAATGGGGCAACCTTTTATGCTGATGTTATTCTAAATTTATGGAGAAAAATAGAAGGATATATTTGCAGCAGAGATAGCCTTTCAAAGACAATACTAAACATTAGACAAGAAATCCAGCTAAATAGAAAAGTAGCACTAAATTGTATAAAGCATTGTTGGTGACTTATATTTTCTTATAAGCCAGTCTTCCTAAGAGTACAAAGTTTTTTCAGACATAACATTTTTTCTATAGATGTACCTGGTATGATAACCGTATTATGGCAAAACTATCTTTGTAACACCCCTGGTCCAAATTGATACCCTACGCCTCTGGTGTTCAATGTTTGCCTGGGGTAGGGTGTAGGGACTTTGCATTAGAAGGTGCCCCGTCAAACCATCGATGCTAGCATATTGGATGCTTGCATATCGGAAATTTAAGGTCCATACTTTTATTGCTAGCACATCAATATTGTTTACTGGTTATCAATAGTTCCACAGAAGTCAGCCAATAATCAAGTTTCATATTTAGTTTGTTTTTAGAACTACAAGACATTGACTGCAGACAATGGTAGCTACCTATATCTAGGATTTGAAGACTCCTTCCAGATACACCTCTGCTCATACTAATTATGCATCATGAGAAGTGAGCAAAGTAAAATATGAAGGGGATATCCATCTAATCTTGTTACACTAATCACAAACAACAATTAAAGATTATGGACCACTTGGAGCCCATTTTTTGCTAAAATCTATACCAATGAAAACTTTCCACTTGAGGTATTTCAGGAAGATTTTCTTGATGATTAGTTGGATGGCACAATTTTATGACAATCATACAAAGTGAGCCCCATTGTAAAGTCAGTAGGATTTGGGAAGAAAATGACGTAGCAAAGAAAATTCATAGTATTACATGAAATTGCTTCTTTAAAGGAGATTGATGCTATTGTATTTTAACACTGTGCACTCTCCCTTACAGAGGCTACCTGTGTACATGTCTATTTTATGCATCACACTAGTCACCAGTACTCTAGCATGTCCAAGCATGTGCTCGAGAGACTCTGATATGTTTTTATGATACTAGCAGTGAACAAGTTTGATCTTTTTTAATTTCCCACCTCAGTTTAAGTTTATTCTTGCAAGGAACACAACACATGGGACTTATTACTGGAGCATACAGCACTTTAAGACCCAATGCCCTTCCTGACAGCACCAATGGCCCTTCAACCCTGACCCTCTTGAACTAAAGGCAAGAGACGTATCCACTAGACTACTGCAGCTCTAGACCAAGTAAGTTCGTTTTGTGCCCCATGAAAAGTAGTGGTGATGTGTCAATAGAAGAAAGACAAATCTCTACTTTGTTTGAGGGAAGTATGGTTTTAATCAGCTTAAACTTCGAGTATACATCAACAGTCAGTGAAGGACAGTCTGAAACAAACAGAAAACAAACGTTTACACTTAAGACAAGACTAGACAAGAAAACACAATTTCACAACATTTGGTACTTTACTTAAAGTACCACTACTTTTTTCTACTTTTTGAGGATTGTTTTTGGGAAGAGACTTTCTCTACTGCGCATTTGTACATGTCATTGCCAACTTTTCAGGGGTCATCCTAAAAATAGTCTGGTAGAAATCAGCCTTAAAGTTGAATTGTCATGCTTTTCAAGCTTTATGCAGAAGATAGTTTTTGTATACCATTTCACTGCCACTTTTATTTCTTCATATTGTCTTTCATTTGCATTATTTGTGATGGATTGATTGACAATTGATGTGTATACTTTTTTTCTCTATATGATCTCTTCGCCAGGTGATTCTGTATTTGCTCAGTCTTACCGTAAGCTTTGGTGGCAGTATCACAGCAACAGTTGTGTCTGGAATAACATGGAAAGCAGTAGCAAATGTTTATGAAGCAAAGAATAATGAAAAATGCTACATTGCTAACTCGTATTGCTCTTGCAGTCTGCCTGGGGGAATATCTGTTAATAATACAGCCAATATGCAAAGTAAGGGCGCTACAAACTTCATGTAAATTGTAAAGTTTCATGTTCTTTCGAGGTCCCTACTGCAAACTGCCGCAGGCAAGTAGGACTGATTTGTAGTTATCGTCAGATAAGGATAAATACTTCTTTGAATTCCCTTTTTTGAGCAATATTCATTCTATGAATAGAGCATGCTGTGTATTACGATGATGACGGGCAGCAAACTGAAAGTGAAAGTACACCAGCTGTAGTTGAAGATGGC
>JAAAKL020011095.1:0-13900 GCA_010016065.2 Carybdea cf. marsupialis auct. non (Linnaeus, 1758) | reverse complement strand
TGACATGATATTAGAGATAGCAAAGTTCGCCAAATACCCCTAAACATTTAATGTAGCATCGACGGCAGAAACCACATTTACTTTGACACAACATCGTTATCCACTTCAAGTTGCACGATTAGGAAGATACTATAAGGGTCCTATATAACTAGCATCCTTTATGACACTTGTCAAGTAGTAAACAACAACTCATAGCAGGAGAGAAATTTTGCGCTTGACACCGCGTGCCTTTTAAGTTTCTTATTCATAGGCGTCTCCTAGAACTGGATAGGCTCATAGTATACATAAGGATAGGAAGCAAGCATAAAGCTGTGATTGATTATAGAGCACCAGAGTTGCACATGGATTCGTGTAATCGAAATAAGAGAAAGCTGCCAGATGTTCTAGATCATCATACAATACTATCGTTAGAATGCACACTCGATGGCAATAGTCAGATTTGATTGGTGTTGAAGCACGATTCGAGGCAGCTTGCCAAGTATTTGTTACATAAGAAGCCTTGAAAGGATTTGCAAAACTTCGGGTCTGATCCGGATTGTATCATGTTCACTACAAATTTACTGTTGTTCATCGCTGTCAGCGTAGAGCCTTCGGTTCCATACTTTGTGATAGCTATCTTTACAACGGGAAGAGGAAGTGGAGAGACAAAACATCTAATTAGATCTGCAGTTTATATTCGGCACTATTTCCTCTTCTAAAAAGGCTTACTAAGGCTCACGAGTACAAAATGAACTAGTTTTTGAACAAATCATCAAATCCAAAAGAAAGTCCAATAAGTTTCGCTGGCACTTAAATCGATGCCGGTTTGCTTTTTAAAGCAATAATCAGCCAGAATACGTCGATGCAATCACCTCAACAGCTCAATTAATGCTCATTTACATATGCCTCCTACCTTCCTAGTAGATTTTCAGCATTGAAGGTTTTCCTTGGCCGCGTACGTTCAATAATAGTTAACCGTACAAGATCGATAAGTAAGATACTGTTAACCTCCTGTACTCCTGTAGTATATGTGTGCGCGTGTGCATGTGTGTGTGTGAGGACGCTGCTGTGCTTTAGGGAACTATATGTCACGTACATACTACGTTACTCATAACCTATTCCCGCAAATTTACCTTTTTGGACCTATTCTGTGAAATTCCTTTGGTCTCACATTCATTGAGCATACAGTGAGATTCATAGAAATCTCCGATTTTATGCTAGATTGAGTTATATCCTATGTTAAGCATATTTGATAGAGGGCCAGCACTGCTATTTCGCGCGACCAACTTTGACCTCCTTTTTCTGGTTTTTTTTTACGTTTTTGGTCCGCAACGTACCCCTTACGTGTATCAACATTTCTATCAATTTTAGATTATTACCGTAACAGTTGAAAATTCTGTATAGTTAAGTTCCATCAAAGTGGCGACTAAGGAGAATTCTAAGCACGTAAAGTTGTCAGTTGCATGTGCCTCTTAAGCTAATCGCATTGTAGCACGGAGGAAAATGGTAATCTCTTGATGGTCATTTGTTCTTTTACTTGATAGTTCAATGCACAGAATTCCAAAATTTGGTAATGGAAAGTAAGATAATGATCAGTAACTGTAGGTCCCTTCTGACAGCCTGTACGCTGACCCTTTCCCTCCCACATGTATTTCTATTACTGTGGCCTCCATTGTCCTTGCCAATGCCAATATTATGCCTTGTTTTGATGTACTAAAGGTGAAATTAACACAAGCTGCTAATGCCGCATATGAATTTCATGGAAGCATTGCCGTATCGATCGAAATAACTTTCAACTCTGCTTCCTTAGTGGAAAAGTAGGCCTCAATACCAAGAAAAAATAACATATCAAGACACGTGAGAGAGTCGAGAAACTCAGCGGTAACTTGACCAATTTTACCAGATCGTCGACAAGCCCTTTGGATCTATTTTTCAACAAGAGATTTGCTAATTTTTCGAAGACGTTTGTTGGTGGTATAAGACTATAAAACTGCCCGCAATAGCGAAAACGTTTTAGTATTGAAAAATTTTTTCGTCTGATGCTTCTAAGAGTACAAGATCGTCAGAATTGGAATTGAGAAGACAGCAATGAAACTGATACCCAACTGTGTCTTAAAATTAATATTAGAACTCTGACTGCCAGATTGGTGTTGTTTTGACCAATTAGTGGGGCTTTAAAGCACAATTTTGTATAGATTTTGTTGCTTTCTTCTCAATTTCTACAAAGTATATAACAAAGTATAAATGTATAACAAAGTTACGCTTGTTTATACATTCTCCTCGTAGTAACATTCAAAGGATTGTTTTCAGTACCCTGGAGAAGTTCGATGGCATCAAACACTCCTATCTAACACCATATCATATGAAACAGGTAGCTGGAAGGGCAGGTCGTTATGGTAGCCGCTTTCCGGAAGGACGCGTTACTACGTAAGTAAAAGATATGAACTTGATGAGACCTCATGAAATATAAGATGATTTGTGCGCTTATTCGTTCACGTAGGTAGTAACTCCAATCCTAAATCGTGAGTAATAGTGCTCACATACATTTTATTTCGTTGCTTTTTTGTTCGCCTACCCGCAACAAATCCAAGCTGATGATATCGCAGTTAGACGCATCACAGTCAGCACGTTAGTGATCAGTATTTCTCCATAAACCAGAAATTTATGCAATGCTATGTTTTTTTACGAATACATTGTAGTCTGTTTCTATATGAGTTCAAATCTGTTTTCTACGCTCGCAAAAGTTCACTTCTGTTTTGACACTTAACCACTACCCATTGCCTACAGGCCTTCTAATCTCTGTACCATCTGTCTATATCGGAACCTGAGTAGTCCGACATTAGACTGATAAGTTACCAAATACTGAAATGCCAAATTCTTTTATTTCTGCCCCTTTTCCGATCAGACCTCTGTATTTTGAAATCCGCATAGAAATAAGTGGTTACGCGCTCTGAAAACATTAATACTAATTAATATTGGGTGCGTAAAAAGAAAACACACGTAGTCAATGTATACATCTATCGATTCACGAGTAGCAAGAATTTACATGCATCATATGTAAATATTATCATTTCCTCCATCTTTGTTTACATAGATTCTGTTTATGTTAATTCAATACCGATGTAGATCGACTGAAGAGAATCGGCGAAATACTTTTCGGTCAAATATGTCTACTTTGCTTCACACAATCTTTACGTTTTGTAATACCAAAAACATGTTCAAATTCAAATTGAAATTGTTCGACCGCAGTCGAGGGCGACCCGGAGGCTCCCTTTTCAAATGGCTTCTGCCCGAAGGCAGGGAAGGGGCGCCACTACTCCTCTTTGTGTACCACAATTTGATCCCAGTATGAACTCCAATTTGCCGACCTCGGCAGGATGACCCGTTGGGTTGACGGCCAGCTTGGTGGCTCAGTTTACAAATTGACGAAACAGACAAATTTTCAAAAATCGCCCAGAGTGGTATTTGAACCTGGAACCTTCCGCACTCAAAGCTGAAGGTTCCAGGTTCTGACTGAACCACTGAGCCATCGCGCTGGTATACATGTTCAAATATTATCATTCAAAGTCATTGTCAGTGACTTTGTTCCGTACTTTACAGTTGCACGTCATTATGCAATTGTAAGATTACTGGATGAAGGACGAGCAACACGCTTTCCTTGCAAAGGCCTGTGTTTCATAGAATAATAGAAATGCATATCTTCCATTTAGCAACTGCGGCTAAAGTTGCAGCCAATTAGAAGAGAAGCGGTCGCTGAAGATAAATTCAGATATGTTAGAATGCTTTACAAATTCAATGTCTTCCCAATAAGTAACTGAAACCTCTTAAACTGAATTTCACATCAGTGACTAACTATTTCACTTGTTTCATGTTGTAGTTGATAACGAAAGTCATTCCATTTGTGTTTTATGGCAGAGAACTTCACCACGCGAGGTTTTAGTTTGATCAGTTGCAACTATGTAAGTGTAAGTCTCAACGTTGAGGCAATGTTATCAGTTTTTTATCTTCTCTTTGTAAATCAGATTGTTTGAGCAAGATCATCAATTGCTTAAAAAGATGATGAAATCACCACGGAAAGACATAGAGGTAATTAACGATGCATTAGATTCCTTTGCACCAAATGGTTGTGTTATGTTGGCTTTTTCCTCCAGAAACCATAAACATTATGATACTTGGTGGCAACTTCTTGTATGGAGGACATGGTAATGACAGGAAAGTAATAAGAGAATGAAAGGTCGTTAATTAATACTTAGTTTAGTCCCTAATTCATTGGAGGGTTCCCAGATTCAAGAACATGTCCTGAATGTGCCCCTCTCACAGGTCCATTCACAGGTATTGAGCAAAGCGTACGTCAACTGGTATGTTAAGTATGTTCTGTCACGATAGAGTTTCATTCTTAAGAAGTGATTTTCGCTACCATACGATTACTCGTTGGCCTGATACCAACTGTCAATTAGGTAATAAGACAGTGCAAACTGGAAACATTCCCTGGTTGTTTGGACCGATCAAATTTAACATTGCAGTTCGTATTCTCTGATTGAGCGACATTTTAAATAAGTGTAAACTGATAGATGTGTATGGTGATGGGGTAGTGAAAGGAATTGTGAAAATGATCACTTAATCAAATACGTGAAAGAGAACCAGGACTGTTAGCTGTTGGTCGAGTCTCATTATCAATTTACATTACAAGACGAAGGTAATACTTATATCTACAGCTCTCGTATGGTTGTGTAGCAATAGAGTATAGAATCCAAAAGATACCTTTTGTAGTCCCGAATGAGCTTGCATGCTTATTTAGTAAATTAGAATAACTTGGCTTGATTGTAGGAGCAACTTTTCCTCATTCAAGTCTATTAACGTAATAGATTGGGGCCTTCTACTTGGTTTATGTGTGTATATTTGTGTCACGATAATTGGAAGGATTACGTCGTGCTGGACTAACACAGTTGGACGACCGTAAATATTAGTAATGTCCATGTGATTACATTCTTGTAACAAGCTCGGTTTACTCGTTTATATTTATATTGGTGACAGCTGTCCCGATTTTACTCAAAGCGTATGTTGGTAAACGTATACCTAGGCTTTTAAAGAAGGGATACCACCGGGCCATGATGTAAAGCATATGTTATCTTGACATGTATTAGATGGACCAGAATGAAGAAAATGGGAGAGAAATTTACTTGTTTATGTCATTATTCAGGTTATCAGTCGGTGATTCCGGTGCAGAGCGAAAGTAGGTCCCATAAAATGTACGTCAGTATGGCGGAAGCATCATCTGCTGTACTAGTGAGTGGAACTACCAGTCTCGGCATCTCCAGTTTTCCACACGTGGAGTGCCATTCAGGGTTTCTAAATTACAGATAAGCCCCGTATTTGTCCTGCAGTGACATAGTACCAAATGGTATGTAAACAATAAGATTTGTGAGGAAAATATACTAGACGAAATAGAAAGTATGTCGTCACACGGACTCATCGTGCATTCGTGGCATGTGCTTTGCCAACTGACCTAGGTGATCCGCCGTGATCATACGATATTGCTGTAGTCGCCGCGTTGCTTGACAATCTCCCACTGATGGACATTTTGTTTTACCCAATTTGGAGACCCGTCTCTCCACGTTCTGAGGTTTCATTCTGGAATGACTATCATCCAGCACATTGATCCATCTGAAGTTCATTAAATTTCGAAATATATAGAACAGTAATATAATTTGTCAGTTTTCAAATGAAACATTACATGGCTTCTTTTTTTCTTAGACAGCTGGTATTTGGCCGACTTTCGAGCAAGTAGAATCATTATCAAGACGGTTACCGCACGCTACTCTTGCAGACCTTATTGTAAGTACCATGCTACTTTGAAATTTTCTATAATTTCTTGTATTTATGAGATGAGTTACACTAACGATAACGAATTACATGTTTCCTATCGTTTCGATAATCTGTCTAAGTATACTACTTATTGTTCATGGTAGTTGGCCAATAATTTTGTTTCCTTTATGAGGAGAACCTTCCACTGTGGGATATCTTTCTCCTTCCATGTTTCGTATAACCAGAGTGGCAACGTGTCCTAGAAATCCTGGATCCCTCCGCTTATAGCAAATGGCATTCTCGAAAATGGGTTTTCCAGATCTGACTGTCTTTAAATTTTTGACTCGCAGATCGATTCACCGCTGTTTCTTCACTTTTTTACAATGAAAGTGAACCGTTGTTTGACAAATTTCTGTTGTTGCCGCCAAGACTATCTTAAAAAATATGTGTAATCATCTTTGATTTATGCTGGAGAGGACTGTGGAAATTCTGAAGGTCTCTTCGAACTCATGTCGTAGAAAATAGGTGCCACCTCGTTGAAGGTGTATTACTTTGATGATTAAAATCTAACATGTTTAGGATCGTTTTGTCATCGGATGGTCGCTGTAAGGGTAAGTTTGAGAGGGCACTGCTGTATGGGTAAGTTTCTTTGTAATGTTCTTCGCGAGGTATTTCTACCTGTTTGGGTCTCGTTGTGAATTGCACCATGGGCTGTGCTGAAAGTCACTTTTTCAGTCCCGATGCAGGTCTCATTTTGTGAGGCACAAATTGTTTCTTTTCTATTTATTTACCGTTCATCGGGATTTTATTGCGTAACATTTTTTGGTCTTTATGCCTTTACTGTTACACGTCTAGAAACTATCATCCTCTTTTCAAACAAAAGGAAACTACAGTCAAAAAAATTGTGAGTGCGAAACAAGAACTAGTCCTTGAACTGATGTTGCTGGAGCAAATAATGGAAGACGGCTACTTTGTAAGTAAGTACATGGAAGAAATGCCGGCAGGAGACAAATCAGCATTACTGGTCGAATTAGAGACTTTTGCAATGATTTGGACTTGCCTCATGGCAGCACACCCAATGCTAGCGAGATTTTGAGTAGATCCAAATAAAACGATAGACGATGTCGGGCTTCTTTCAGTCTACGTGATTAAAAGACCTTCAAACTATTTACGTCTGATGTACCTACAGTGGTCCTTTGTCAATACATGATCTGTGGGGTAAGGACTCTGTACTCGTATTACCTTCTAAGGCAGAAGAAGCGACTGGTTTTGAAACGTGTGCATTTCTTGGATACTCTAGACATGCGAAAGCATCAGACCAGTAGGTTGGAACATTATTTTTTTCGTAGCCGTTTTCCTGGTCAGAAGTACAACTTAAAATCAGTTTTACTTCTTTTCTTGTGCCAGGATATTTTTACTGAAACTAGCCAAACTGATCAATTTCACTTCTTCTGCAACCCGGAACCATTCAAGGTACGTTGATTGTATTGATTACTTACTACCATTGATAAATTTTTATAAGTAGTACAGGAGTGTAAAAATTATGACCGAGGTTCACAAACTTCCATCGCCATGCATCCTCATGATATACTCCCAAGATCTTAGGAAAATCTCGACTCCCAACTCCCGCCTGATCTTCATGTTGTATATTTGCACAGGCATCGATGTTTTACAATATTCATATACCTACCATACCTGTGTCATCTACCTCCTTAATAACACTTTTACCATGTAACGTCATAGTAGTAATGTGTTAACTATAATTTTTGTTCGTTGAATCGTTGTAAGAAATATCTGCGGTAAGAAATACCAGAGGTTAACCGAAGATCTTTATGCTACTATAATTTGATGAAATTTTTTGCTTATTTTACTTAATGTCCGTTGTCATTGAAGTGAGCGAAACACCTGTCGCCACAACACGATATTATAGTAGGCCTTGGAAGAGGATTTTTAGTTAGATTGTTGCTACACGTCTTGTTTTTGGTCCAGCGTAGGTTATCGACATATGACTGTTTCCCAAACAGTCATGTCACGATAGACACGAATAGCCAATCTCAGCCGCCGGTTTTTAACTATGCTCGAAAACTTGAGTGTTTCGTTGTAAAAGATGTTGATTGTCACATTGTTTCTGGCTCGTAACTAATGGCTAAATATATGTAACGATTGTTTATATCTATCGAGGAACACCCCTTTTCCTATTCTAATGTTTCACATTTCTATTATTTCAGATGGTAGCAAAATACATAGAGCCCGTTCCCCTCAACTTAAAAGATAGATACACTTTTTGTCAAGCCCCAGTTGACTTATCCTCCGGAACACTTGTTCCTGCTGTTCTTCTTCAGGTAAGAGTGTTGATGGCTCTTCGAGATCGAGTTATGTACCCTTAGCAAGCCCTCAACCCTGGCACGCGTGTTTTAATAACGTTATTTACAGGTTCTCTGAGAGTTCTGATGGTAGTATAGGACCCAAAAGAAGGTTGCAGGCTTCTTACTCAAATATTCAGATCACACCCCCGTTTCCTCACGACCAAAGTTTAATCAGAATGCCAAAAAGGGAGAGTAAAACTACTGTGGCAAAGTGGTTAAGGCGTTCTATTCATAAATCCATGATAGTGAGCTGGCATCTTTGCCGGTCGCTTGGCTCATGATCGGTTACAATTCTCAGTGTCAAAGGCAGTGAAACATACGGCAAATATTCAAGGAAGACGACTAAACTTCATGGCCGAGGCACGCTCAAAACTCTTATAAGACAACAGAAAGAAAGTAAGAATGACGATAAAAAGAAACCAATAACATTGCCCCCAGGCAGTTCTAGAAAGCCCAGGATGGGGGTTACGCAAATCTACAACGCTCAGTGCTGTCACGTTTTACAAAGACTCTACTGTGGATCAGGGAAAGGCACGTTACCTCACGTATCCCCTTGACTCGCAAAACTTTCTTGGTTTAGGACGATATCAAAGTAGAAAATATTACTTCATATACATTATGGGATCATCACCGTCCTGAACCCATGACCAAAACAGAGTAACAAACCAGAAGTAATATCATAATTATAAACCGAAAATGGATCATGCTAATTGATTACCCTCCTTGCCGAGGTCTTACAAGCGAAAAATACAGGAAATCTAGATGACAGGCTTCTATAAAACTATTAATAAAACATGTATACAATGCTAAAAGCCTTGAATGTCTTTTTTCTTACATGGTTTTTAGTATGCACGGGCTTGCAGTCAAAGAAGAAAGTTTTTGGTTGCAGATGTTAAAAGATTAGTGGGCTGGCAACAAAAGAAACCAAAAAATCTGAGTCATCTACAAGATCTGGAATCAGTTCACCATGTGTTAAACCTATATCGCTGGCTTAGGTAAGTGTCTATCATATACGAGTAATGAATTCAAACTGATGGTAGAGATAGAATCAGTTTATGGGCTACGAATAAGTTGTTTGTTGAAAAATAAGCCGAAATGTAGTGGCTATCGTAAGTGATCATTGTCAAATGTGATTACCAAAGTTTACCATACATGTAGATGCTGTGCTTTAAAGCAGAGGTCGGAGGAATTCAGGACAGCCGACTGTCAGGATTGCCAGTGGCGCGTTTGCATTCGTATTGTAAGTTCGCAGAGATAAGTCTTGCGGGCCTAACTGGAACCATTAACAGTCTTGTCAACATTTCGCTCTGAATTAAGCACAGAGTAAACCCTTTCATGCTGATAAACGATGATGAAATCTTTACTATTACAAGAAGTAAGCGAGAGGGACTTGTAGCCATATCTCGCAGAGTCTGGTTTTTTCTTTAAAAGTTTAGTATAGCTCTAACTGGAATCCCCACCCCTTCATACGCGCACACTATGAAGCTACTTAGTTTGCACAGCAACCTATTCTTGCAACTTAAGTGTTGAGGCGTTTCGTTTCCATTCCAGCAACCGATTTAAGCTGATCTTTTGTGACGCGGAGGGCGTCTTGAAACTTCAACTTAAAGTAGAGGATCTCATACAAAAGGGACTGAAAAAGGTAAAAATTTCCGAGAGTTCGGCAAGAGGAAGAGATAAACGTTCAGGGATGCTAATGAACACTTCCTCTGGCGAGAAGAGACTTAATTCTTCACAAGCAGAGTTGAAGAGAAGGCAAAGGAGGTATAGACGTCGATAATATGTAGCGTTAACGTTTTTGGTGTGTAGAGTGGATGTATTTTGAAGTCTTTGTTTGTGTAAACCCAACTAACAAGGTGAACTTTGTGGTTGGGACCAGATAGCTGGAAATCGTCAAGATTTGTGTAAATGTTATGAAAGAACATACTTGCTTATAAAGCCGTAATACTAGCTTTTTTTGTAATCGTAGCATCTGTACATATGGAAGCAAAAAGAGACAATAAATCGTGGCAATATACGTGTTAATGAGATATTATTTTTACGTCAGCATCTCTGAGTTTTGACGCAAAGTGGCTCTTTAAATAGAGCAGATGTAATGCACTTAGGCATAATTTTATATTCCACGGACCTTTTTGATCAAGGGATCATGTACTACCAAAAGCTAGATGAGAATCCGAAGAAAATTGTATACATAGAGTTGAGAATGAATTATTCAATTTAGAGTGAAAGGAAAGGATCTTTGATGTATTTATTTTGCATGCCGGTTTATTATAATTAACTCATCTATGGTAATGTAATGAGTGTTCTCTGTATAGGTGTTGGATATGAAGGTGTCCATGTTTTCCGGTTTGTGAGAATAATTACCAGTGGTTCTGAGGGAGTATCCAAGTTTATAAGTATATACACCAGAGTGTGATCCATTCCCAGGTTATGAAAGTAGTTTTTTTCTCGTGGCACTCCAATTCATTTTATTGCCACTTGGACTCAAATGCTCTATTAGTCAGCACGTTGCGATGTAAGAAAACCTCTGTTGACCTGAACTCCGCACACTGAAGTTGATGAGCAGTAATGCGAAGCAAAGGTTCGAAAGGGAACTACGGTATTAATTGTAACGACTTCAGAACATTCAATTAACCCGGCGTAAGCTAACATAAATAAATAGCATTAAGTAATGAGTCCCAGACCTCCCTTGTCAATAAATTATTTCTCGATGTCAGATATCAACACGACTACTACAAAAATCAATAACCAGAAACCTAAGGGCTTTGCAAAAGACTTATTTACGACTGCTGTTGCATTCCATTACGTCGATAAAATCATGGTAAAATTTACAATGATGCTTAGGAGACAAAACTCGTTTTTTATCCGTAGGTTTTCATCTTCCCTATATCCTTGAAGATAAAGATGGGGTTGTATCATTTCGCTGTTTATGTTTAAGTGTTAGTGGTCTGCCATCACCTGCTTCTCTCTGATTTCTTTGTCAAGTGGATATGCTCAGGGTTTTGTAGTTTTTCGCTCGGAGCTCATTATAAAGTAATTTTTTGACTGCTATTGAGGTTTTGTTCTTTCAATAGAAACTTTTCATGGTCGAGTGATGTTTTTGTATCGAGAAATAAGCAATTCACAAGAATGGTAACCTATTTGTTCAATTTCTCTTTCGGAGAAATATTGAAATGGAGCTACAGGGTACACACACAGGATGAAATATGGTTTCGTGCTCTAGTTAATTAAATCCGAAGGCAATAATTTAACTCATAAAAAGGAAGGGAATGCTGTGAGATAATTCTAGCGGTCATGGTGAAATCTAGTTGATTTGAACAACCTACGCAAGGGAGAAAGGCGGTTGTTATGAATGTTATTTGGAGTTCGTGTAGAGCTTCAAAGATAAGGTTACACAAGAAACTCTGCACGAGATTGATCAGTGAGCCTTAGTGATCTTGCTACATTCGTTGCAATTGATTGAAGGTTTTCAGTTGCTGTATCTGCAGTGAAAATTATATATTTCTTCTGGCACTAAGCTGCATTGATCGATGCGCCTGTATTTGTATACGTGGTTGTGATATGTAAATGAATTTACGTGATTCTCGTCATGAATTGGCATGGCAAAGATCATAAGTTAATTTAGGGCTTATGGCAACATGTGTACTCCTATTGGATATAGGTGAAGATTTTTGGCTAGTATCACAATGGTACAGTGTTACAAGAAAGGCACTTCAGTAGTTTCGGGATTTATTGCCATTGGAGCTATGGTGTTGATAGCCATGGCTATTGGAACAAAGGAATGGGTCCGAGCAGACATTGTGAGAATGATAAACCAGAAAGCAAATGCAAGCGAGGAGAAGATACAAGGGGGATTCAAGTACTTTGGTATCTTCAATGGTTGCGAGGAAAAGAAGTTTGGGCAGTATTTCGGACCGCGATCACGGTGTTTTGATGGTAAGTGATCATAGCCTATTTACATAAGAAATGATGTAGCCAAATGTAGTGTCTGGTCGTCAATCCGTAAAGGTTTTGTTGTGATTTCGTACAGTTCGAGAACAATGCATTTACATAATGACATTTCTGAAGCCTAGAGTTCCATTTGGTTAATAACAACCTTATAGAGCTTCTTCAGCCATCGACATGAACCTGTTCAAGCTTTTAAAAATCTTTACTTGTTTTAAAGATTGAACTGATAGACTTAGTATCTTCCATCGTATTGTAAAGATTGTTTTTCACGACTAAACGGAACGGTATGGTAACGACATTTGGTGTTCAAAGGCAGCAGTATATATACTTTTTAAATTTACTTTAGGGTACACTTATTGACTAAACACAAAAGTATGCCATTATTTTCTCATGAGAGGACCATAAGTTAAGTTAAAGGGAGCCACTGCTGTAAGCTGCAGGGTGTATGTCGAAATACTGGAATTAAATGAGATTTGAAGTTGCTGCTGCGGTCCTTGCAGTGTGGTGCATTCTTTATGCGTTTGCGAATCCACTAGGGAGGTGGAAATCTAGACAGTGAGGGTAACGTTAACTCACGATCGACTGATTGTTTTTGTTTTATATCGAGCACCACTGACAGTAGACCTTCAAGCTGGATAAGTATCTTATTTAAAAGGACCAAAAAACAGGGCCACAAATGCATTAGCAGTTGTGAAGGTAGGCGTCATTGCCAATCACGGTCAAATATAAATGAGGGAACTTATATTATGTGTTAATGAGTGCAAACAAAAATATTAAGGTACCGATGACAATTGTACGTGAATTTTACGCACTCCTTAAGAATTAGGACA
Source organism: Carybdea cf. marsupialis auct. non (Linnaeus, 1758) (assembly GCA_010016065.2). Classification (NCBI taxonomy): domain Eukaryota; kingdom Metazoa; phylum Cnidaria; class Cubozoa; order Carybdeida; family Carybdeidae; genus Carybdea; species Carybdea cf. marsupialis auct. non (Linnaeus, 1758). The sequence goes on along the minus strand of JAAAKL020011095.1, from coordinate 972 downwards.
AATGGTTTAACATTGTATGATTTTGTCATTGAATCACGAAAATATTCTTGAGTCCTGGATAAAAGAGTCACTCAAGCCATTAAATTTTTTCTGTTTATATCCCAGGCCTCCATTAACTGTTTACTACCAGACTGCCTGTCATTCCTATCTCTCCGATTGTTTTGCAAACAGAAAGCACGTGCTCGTGACATCAGGAAAGTGGCTCTAAACATACCTATTTTTTTCATCTTTGTGGATAAAGACTTAGGTTCAAAAGAAGAAAGCTAATGACACTCCTCATCTACCTTTCTGTTATGCATCTATGCATTCTGTTTAGAACTAATTGTGTAAATTGTTTTTTTTCACCTGCCATCCGCTGATTCTACTTTAACGTTTTAGTTTTTATCTGATGAAGTTCCACCTGTTAAGTCACCTTATTTGCCATGAAGTCGTTAATCTGCCCGAGTTCTGAGGTAGAGATTTAATCGGGTACAATCACTTGTATTTGAAAAGGGCACGCAAATCCCTTCAGTACCCTCAAGGTAGCGTGATCCGTGCACCTCAAAAAACAGATAGGTAGGGATAAGTATAGACATTTTTGTTACGCGGCGTGCTTTGATGTACTGGCGTTATTACCTTCGTCATATCATTATCATCATCATCACCACCACCACCATCATCATCATCATCGTCATCATCAGCACATCATCATCAACATTATTACCTTCGTTAACATCATCATCATATTTGTTTAAGGTCATTTTTTGACGCTTGCATAGACAGGATGTTGCCTTGTTACTGCCTCTCATGTTATCCTATCCTATGTTACGTGATGTCTTCCTTGATCGCCCTCTAGTCAAACTGGCACCAAGGCCATGTGCCCTACACCTAATATGACAAGATGTCTCTTCCATTCTTTACAAATGACCGAACGGTTGTGCTCTTCCAGTCAGCATAGACTCTCTCGTATTAAGTAATTACGGCGTATTCTTT
>JAAAKL020011094.1:0-13900 GCA_010016065.2 Carybdea cf. marsupialis auct. non (Linnaeus, 1758) | reverse complement strand
CAGGATCTCCCACTCCGAAAGCGAAGACTTTACCATTGCACTAAATAGTGCAATAGTAAAGTCGACAATCCGGCTAGCCGATCCCGAATTCTCACCACCACCAGCACCCTTATTTTCTGTTTCGCTGTTAGCTTCATCAGTGCCATTTCATCGATAGAAGTACTCAGGCAGACACACAAGCAGTCATAAACTACGTAGTATAGAACTCATTAAACATGAAGTGCTTGAGGCGCTGGCCCGGTTCGAACCCAGGATCTCCCACACCGAAACCAAGACTTTACCATTGCACTAGATAGTGCAATAGTAAAGTCGACAATCCCGGTAATCGATCCCGAATTCTCACCACCACCAGCAACCTGGTTTTTTGTTTCGCTATAAGCTTCATCAGTGCCATTTCATTGATATAAGTACTCAGGTAGACCGCTTAAAAATTCGCGAAAGAGCGAATTCATTTTCTACTTGAAAGATTTTTTCGACTGACACTCCTCAGAGTACAAGTCGCCAAAAGATAACTTGAAAAGGGGATCAACGAAATTATTTACCCAACTGAGTTTTATGAAGTAGCCAATCAGAACTCTGACTGCCAGATTGGTGTTGTTTTGAACAATCAATGTCCTTGAAGCTGAATGGTTAACCGAAGAGGCCCAATGAGAAGACAAATTCTTTTTGTCTAGAAAGCAACGGTTTTTAAATTGTGATTTTACTGTAACATGGATTTCACTGTTTTTGAATTTGAACAGATGTCCTTCCAAGATTATCTTGCAACACTCAAATTTTGTGTTACCACACTTCGATACTCCTTTTCTTATATACATAATATCATATATGTAATATATATTTATATATTACATATATAAATATTATGTTATATAAAATGTTATATATGTATATATTATGAAAGTATTGTCTTCTTAGTTTTAAGTAATAAATAACCATTTAACATCTAAAAAATATATTTTGTTATGAAAACAGAATACTCAAAAGCATTAGAGATATCCTACAAACATCACATCAATGTGCTGCGAATAAATTATGGCTTTATCACAAACAAACAAACTTTTATTGTTTGTCCATCCTTTTTAATCAAAGAGTAATATTGTGAAGAGTGCATGGTAGCATTATTTGTTTAAAGAACTGTTGAGATTGTGATGAAACGCATCATTTTGAAAACATTTTATAGTTAATTTAAAATCACTGTTTACCGTTAACTAGTTCTTTCAGATCAAATCAATACAGACACATATATCACAAATATAGTGGTACATGTATATATATATAAATATATATATATATATGTTCATTCTTTGATAATTCTTTTACATCACTTATATTTGATAAAAAAAAATTAAAGTTTGAAGGGATACTAGAGAAAAGAGAAAATGTCACCAACGGGATTCGAATTCAGGGCCCACGCATTCGCGGCGTGGTGCTCTACCGAATGAGCTATGGTGACCCGGTGATAACATGGTTCACGTTTCTCCAGTCACCACATTACCTTCTGGGAAGGACTGCCATCCAGTTCATTATGCTGTACACAGCCCATTAACAGTAGAACGTGTTATGGAGAAGAGAGGATTTGAAAATATCAAGTTTGAAGAGATAGTAGAGGAAAGTGAAAATGCCATCACCAGAATTCGAACCGGGGACCCATGCACTCGCGGCGTGCTACTCTACCAAATCAGCTATAGTGACCCAGTGATAACATGGTTCACGTTTCTCAATTTGCCACATTAGTTCCGAGACTCCATCGGTGGACATCGCATCCAGCTCTACGCAATTTTGGAGACCAACCTCTCTATGTACATATATACATGTATACTTCTAAGCACAAAAGGGAAAGTGAAATACTGTAGTTTCCTTAGGTATCATTTTAGCATCTTTTGCTTGTTGAAGTTGCAATGAATCTCATCATTCCAAAAATATTCTAGATTAATTTTGAAAAGGTACTAGAGAAACTAAAAAATGTTACCAATGGAATATGAAGCCGTTGCCCAAAGCAATCGCGTCTTGCGCTCTGTCAACTGAGCAAGATGGACGCTGCTGATGACATATGCTATTCCTCCAGTCGCTATTTTAATTACAAATAGTTCCCAGCTGGATATCGACATCCACCTCTACTCAATGTCGCAGACCAGCCTCTCTACGTCATATGACTTGGCAATCGATGGATTGCCATCTGTAAAAAAGCTCTCTGGGTTTCTTGGTCTATGGTACCCTTGCTACACCCATCATTTTCACTCCTCTTCTGTCAATATCACATTGTATTAAACATAAATGAACAACCTTGTTCGAATGGGTTAGGCAGGAAATTTCGAAGAGACGAGGGGAAGCGGGGCGGCAAAGTGGTACTTTGAATGTCGGGTCCCGCTAAAGAAAAGTTGGGAGATCGACTGAAAAATTACTTACTTGTCGATAGTGTTGTTCCTAAACTTGTATATCGGTGATGAAGTCATTTGGTTTCTTTTGTACATTGTCCAACATATCTTCTTATTGTGGAGACCTTTCGAAAGACGCACAAGTAATTAACTCAACATATGAATTTGTCATGTGCAGTTAGCTTCGTTAGAAATTGTACTAACAAGGGAATACAATTTAAAAAATACTAATAAATAAATTGATCTGTTTATTCAACAGGTTTGCATTTATATCTCTGAAAAAGAATGCTATTTTCAGATTAATGTTTGCGATAAAAATAGTTGCCTTGTATTGTCTTAGGGAAGTTTAACGCACGTCTGAAAAACATACGAATTTGCTACATGAACTTATCTCTCTTTAGATATAATGTGTGGGCATATTAAAAATTGGCATAGATATGAAAAGTTGTACGAGGTACTTACTTTGACATCTCAAAGTGTCACACTTGGAATTCTCTGCTTTTTAAGGATTCGTTGTAAAATTCACCAATACAAAACCCGCTTCCATTAATTGGCTTCGGTACGCGATACGTTTTAGGCTGGATAACATTTCATACCAAAGAAGCGCTCCAGTCACATATTTTTTACTATTTTTCGCCCTGTTGAAGGCCGAAGCCATTACTAGAAACGGGGTTACTTTTCACCTTCAGATGATAATTCATGCTTGCAGTCTCCTCCCTGTCCAATCTCTCGAAACATAGCTTTCCCACTTCACGAGAGCAGATGCCAGAGAACAGTGCGTGGCAGGCAAGTTCATGGTGTCATGTGAGTCTAGCACTATAGCACTATAGCACTATATTAAACTGATACCTAATAGCATTTAATACACACATGGAGCAACTCCGCTTGTCAAACGGGTACTAAACCATACCTAATCCACTTTAGGCCTTGTGTAGACTGAGGTAAGGTGCGACCTAAACTTTTGAGTGGTAGTTCCAGATATTTTCAATTTTTAGTCTGTATTTACTTTATTGAACAACAACCAAGTAACGGACGTTAATTATCAAGTGGGGACATTTTAAGGGTATAATAAAGTCGTGTACATTTTTTTTCTAGCGTCTAAGACGTGCTCATAAAGTTGCAAATAAAAAAATCAATTATTCATTTAGTGTAATAATAGAACCGTGGCATGTTATTAACCGAATGAAATGACTCGCAAAGAGTACATTTTCAGATCGACTATATAAAAGGATAGGGGCATTTATCAGTCCCTCAAAAAAATTATTATTATTATTATTATTATCATTATTATTTCGAGTATTTAACAGGATTGGTCCTCAGTCGTATTGTATATACATACACGCACTATTATCGCGGACGCCATGTAAACTTTAACCTGTACAGCCTGTAAACCTGTTAAATGTAAGTGCTCCTTGACTTTACTATTATTAGCTTCTTACCTGTTGCAAATCTTCAGAACCGAGGATTCCAACGAGCATGGTAGTAGTAGTAGTAGTAAACTTGTAAAGTTCCTTTGCTGACTTTTACCTACATCAAGGTATTAACTGGCTAGGGTGCATCGATGACCCTAGTGGCAATTACTGTTAATCATGGGGCCATGTGTTTCCTCCACTAGTGTAAATAAGTAATAGAATATAAATATGTACACATATATTTATACATAAACATACAAATATATATTTTTGCAAGAGTCTCCTTATTTCTATTATTCCTTAGCCTTTCAAGACATGGTCTCCTCTACATCAAGACTCCCTGTTTCAAGGGAATTAACCATCAGCCAAAGCGAAATATCGGCTGGCCCATCTACACCAGGGGCGCAGAATGACCGCCTTGTTATTAACGTTGGCGGAGTGCGACATGAGACATTTCTCAGTACTCTAAAGAGCATCCCGGATACAAGACTGTTTTGGATGGTAGACAACAAGGAGCAAAGTCCGGACTACGATGCCGAGAAGAGGGAATTCTTCTTTGATCGACACCCGGGTCTATTTGCTTACATTTTAAACTTCTATCAGACCGGAAGGCTACATTGTCCTGCTGATATTTGCGGTCCTTTATTTGAAGATGAGCTCTCTTATTGGGGAATAGACGAAGCTGTCATTGAGCCTTGCTGTTGGATGAACTATAGAAAGCATCGAGAGGCTCAAGTAAATCTCCACTCTTTCGACAGCGTGGATGGCGATAAGGAGAGCGTCAGTAACACAACAGTCGACGAAGAAAACCCAATCCTCGATCCACAAGTTTCAATCGACCGGCCAGATGAACCTAGGCATGTTTTACGAAAAATAAGAGCAATGTGGAAACATTGGCAGCCTCGAATATGGACACTTCTAGAAGAACCGAACTCGTCCCTTCCAGCACAGGTACGATCGCTTTCATCCTTATTGGTTCTCAAACGAGAAGTTAAGCAAGTTGTGCTGTATTTAAGAATAGTATGCAATATAACGATATTAAAACATTAGACAAGAAATCAGGCTAAACGGAAAAGTAGCACTAAATTGTATGAAGCACTGTCGGTGACTTATATTTCGACCGGTCAAGCCAGTCTTCTTTAGAGTACAAGCGTACTTGTCTAATGTTTAGTATTTTGAACATCAGTCTATGTATCATTCGTTGGTCCGTAATTGCGCTCAGCCTGGTACAGCCATTTTGGATTCTCTTATCCTAGCTTAAAATAATGATAGTATTGCCGATGTAATTTCTTGTTACTTTGTAATCTAAGATACTAGCAGGAGGCAACAAAACGTATGAAAAACAAATAATTCATCAACAGTTGTAATCTGGTAAAATTCTCAATAGCTATCTGAGATGAAAACGTCGTGAACAAATTAAGTCCAATAAAGTTCCTGCGCTTATTTCTAGCAATTGGCTCCTCCAAACATGTTGTTGTCCTGAAAATGTTATGTCTACTCTTTGGAGTGTTCTAAAGTATTACATTCCCTATTAAGGTAATATCAGAATTGATAATCCCAGCCAAAACCAGAAACTCTGTTGAGATGTCAAAAAGAAATACGGCATGATGATGATTCAACTGTATCTATTCAACTATATCTACTATGATTCAACTATATCTATTCAACTATATCTACTATGATTCAACTATATCTATTCAACTATATCTACTATGATTTAACTATATCTATTCAACTATATCTACTATGATTCAACTAGATCTATTCAACTATATCTACTATGATTCAACTATATCTATTCAACTATATCTACTATGATTCAACTAGATCTATTCAACTATATCTACTATGATTCAACTATGTCTATTCAACTATATCTACTATGATTCAACTATATCTATTCAACTATATCTACCATGATTCAACTATATCTATTCAACTATATCTACTATGATTCAACTATATCTATTAAGGCACGTGAGGTCCTCACTGAGAAACTAGAAGCTTGGAAAGGCGCACTGAAATCAAGAGGGGTCGGCTACCTTGTTGACAGAATAGATGCAAGAGGGGATGCAGTTGACAGTGGAGTAAATTCAGGGAGTTATTTCCCATGGCAAGTAGTGCAAGTGTGACAATGGGAGCCAAAGATAGACTCTATCAGACTCGCATAGGTAATGTTATGCTTTATGGGAGTGAGAATAGACCAATTAAGGAAGACGATTTAATAAAACGAGAAAGAAAAATACCAGAATGACTTGATAGCTGTATGAAACCAATCTAAGCAATGTAGATACTATTGGAGAGTTGAAGAGATGGCTTCAACCACATAATACGAGAGTTTATTCAATTAAAAGACTGCAGTTGTGTTAGTATTTGCAAATATCGTTTTGTCTAATAAATGCTGGACACCTGATGTTGATGGAAGGTTGGCAAAAGGTGACCAAGGACTACATGATGTGAAGTCATGGAAATGATTTTCATTGAAAGTAAAGTGAGAAAGGAACTTCGTAAGGATGTGATAGTTGGAATTTAATGAGACACCGACTAACAAATTCAAGAATGAAAAACGGGCGTTAAACCATATACGGTGTTAATGATGCAAATACTCAAATGGATCTACTTTTGCCTTCTTAATGGGAGTAAACATTGTCTCAAGGTAATTGACTACTGAATTCATAGGGTACAACGAGGGTCACTAAGCCACGCCAGTCCCCCAGGCTCGAGTCGGCTATTTCTCAAATACTAACGGGACATTTTTGTCTTCATCAACTTGCAACTTTGAGTTTACTTGTTTTAACGTGGTTTGGAATCTGCTTAGGCCACGCCTTGCACTGTAATTTATGTAGTTAGTAAAATGACGTCATTATCAAGGGAATCTCCTTAAAACCTGATCCTACTCTCTCCTGTACCATGTTAGGAGAAAATATCAAGAATGGCATTGTCTACGATGTTCCGATAAAGGCATTGAGTGTTTTAAACTTAAAAATAAATCAACAAACAAAACTCTTATTGTCCTGAGCACATTATCTAACTCATGCAAATATACGCCCAGTGCTAGTTTGGGACAGAAGGAGACCATGCATGGTGCTTCCCCTTGTCTATTCTCAATCCCCGTTAAAATTAAGTTTTCAAACAAAATACTCCAGAATTTATTGCTCGAGCAACGATTTCAGTTGTTGTTCACTTAATAAGTGATATCTTGTATATCATTGCCATTATATGAAAGTTTAACGAAAAAAATAACAAACGAATTATTCAGCAGGCAAATGAAAATTTTAAAAATCCTACAAAACTAGATAAGAGATGTAAACAAGAAACAAGGCAGTGACAGCTTAAAATGGCTTGACGTGGCACTTTTTCCTTTATTGCACCCTAAAGTACCGAAACGTTTTATCTTGGAAGGTAGTCATCTTTAGATCCATAAAAGTGAATAGCCTACAACAAATTTGAACCCCCTGCCGAGTATGAACGGGTACAGTTACGGTCAGGAGACGTATACAGATGTGTCAGGAGGTGTATGGAGATAGGTCAGGAGGCGTGTAGAGATGAGGCAGAAGGAGTATAGAGATGTGTCAGGAGGCCTATGCAGATGAGTCAGGAAGTGTATAGACATGCGTCAGGAGGCCTATGGAGATGAGTCAGGAAGTGTATAGACATGAGTCAGAAGGCGTATAGAGATAGGTCAGAAGGCGTATAGAAATAGGTCAGGAGGCAAATAGGGATTAGTCAGGAGGCGTCTAGAGATGAGTCGGAAGGCGTATAGACATGAGTCGGAAGGTGTATTCACATGAGTCAGGAGATGAGTCAGACGTATGTAGATGAGTCAGACGTCGTATAGAGATAAGTCAGAAGGCGTATATAAATAGGTGAGGAGGCGTATAGAGATGAGTCAGAATGCGTATAGAGATGAGTCAGAAAGCGTATAGAGATGACTCAGAAGGTGTATAGAGATAAGTCAGAAGGCGTATATAAATAGGTGAGGAGGCGTATAGACATGAGTTAGGAGGTGTATAGAGATAAGTCAGGAGGTGTATAGAGATGAGTCGGAAGGCGTATAGACAGGAGTCGGAAGGTGTAAAGACATGAGTCAGGAGATGAGACAGACGTATGTAGATGAGTCAGACGCATGTAGATGAATCAGACGTATGTAGATGAGTCAGACGTCGTATAGAGATAAGTCAGAAGGTGTATATAAATGGGTGAGGTTGCGTATAGAGATGAGTCAGAAGACGTATAGACATGAGTCAGAAAGCGTATAGAGATGACTCAGAAGGTATATAGATATAAGTCAGAAGGCGTATATAAATAGGTGAGGAGGCGTATAGACATGAGTTAAGAGGTGTATAGAGATAAGTCAGGAGGCGTATAAGCATGAGTCGGAAGGTGTATAGACATGAGTCAGGAGATGAGTCAGACGTATGTAGATGAGTCAGACGTATGTAGATGAGTCAGACGTATGTAGATGAGTCAGACGTATGTAGATGAGTCTGACGTCGTATAGAGATAAGTCAGAAGGTGTATATAAATGGGTGAGGTTGCGTATAGAGATGAGTCAGAAGGCGTATAGAGATGAGTCAGAAAGCGTATAGAGATGACTCAGAAGGTGTATAGAGATGAGTCAGGAGGCGTATGTAGATGAGTCAGAAAGCGTATAGAGATGACTCAGAAGGTGTATAGAGATGAGTCTGGAGGCGTATGTAGATGAGTCAGACGTCGTATAGAGATATGTCAGGAGGCGTATGTAGATGAGTTAGACGTCTTATAGAGATAAGTCAAGGCGTATATAAATAGGTGAGGAGGCGTATAGACATGAGTTAGAAGGCGTACAGAGATTAGATATATTAAGTAAAATCGTGGCATTTCTAGAAAAGCCTGCATTCAAACTAGCGAATAGATACAAGAAATATCATGTTTTGACGGCAATCATTGCAAATACCTTATCATTTCTAATAACATTTTATAGCAGTTACACATCAGCACGAATCATTTTTCACGTATCAATACGTATTTTTAACACAGTATTTGTTTCTCTTTCTGTCAGATTCTTGGTTTTGTATCGATGTTCCTCATTGTGGCTTCGGTGACAACCTTTTGCATGGAAACTCTACCGTTTTTCTCCAACAAGACTACACCCCAAGCACGAGTACTGTACTACATCGAGGCTGTATGCGTTACATGGTTTACAGTTGAGTTTATTCTGAGACTCATATTTTCAACAGACAAAATCAAATTTTTCAAGGGAATCATGAACTGGTTTGATGTCTGTGCAATCCTTCCCTTTTTTCTAGAAGTTACCATTACCACAAATGTCAAAACTATCATAGTCCTTCGAGTTGTACGACTGATACGTGTCTTCCGTATCTTTAAGTTATCTCGACATTCATACGGACTGCAAATCCTTGGTCATACATTGAAATCCAGCTGCCGAGAGCTCTTTCTCCTCGTTTTCTTCCTTTCAATTGGAGTTATCATCTTCTCAAGCTTGATTTATTACGCAGAAAAGGATGTTTACAAATCGAAATTTAATTCTATACCAGAAGCCTTTTGGTGGAGTGTTGTTACTATGACAACGATAGGCTATGGCGATATTGTTCCCATTACCTGGCCTGGGAAATGCGTTGGGATTTTATGCGCCCTTTGTGGCGTGCTTGTGATTGCATTACCGATTCCTGTCATTGTGAGTAATTTTTCTCTGTACTATTCGCATGCGCAGGCAAAGCTACGAGTTACTGGGAAATCAAAACCAAAGTCTGTGTTTTCCAAAGCATCAAAGGCATTGCGGGTTGCTAACTCATGGGCATTTGCAGCTCAGCAGGTGCAAAGGCGGCATTCTGAGGCTTCAGAAGTCGGATATTTTTGTCCTTCAAATAGGCTTACACCACTACAAAGCCCTTCCGCGAATCAGAGAAATACACCCAGATTACCACCGTGGGAAGCAGGCACGATGTCAAATAATCCTTCACGCCCACCAAGCAGAGGTCCCTCAAGGGGACCGTCTCGGACACATTCACCGAAAGCATCCCCATTTGCAAGTAGGGCTTCGTCAATTCGCTCTCTAAGACGAAAGTCCCATTGTCAAACTACTGTGCAGAGCGGCACAACTACGCCGCGAAAAAACAGTCTGAACAAGAATTACTGCGTACCGACTCTTCAATTTCAGTTGAAAGTGAACGACAGCAAACACCATTTGGTAAACCTGAATAGCTTCAGCAGCAATCCATCTATAAATGTCAGCCCACCAAGTACTCCAAGCAAAACAAATAGTGTTCTCGTCAGTTCTGTTCCAACACCATATCCTCAATCTGTAAGTGGTTCAAGCTTGGCAATAGACGAGCCATGTCACATTAAAGGATTGTCTCCAGCGGTAACTCCAGACAGACGTCAGTCAGTACCGAATCGATTACAGCTTCCATACGACTTTTGTTCAAGTCCTTCGACCCCGACAAGTCCGCTTTACAGCGGTTTGCCAAGCAGTTCTCCAAGTGGACTTTCTACTCCGAGACCATGGTCGGATACAACATCTGTAAGCTCTTCGTCAAGGATACAATCACCCCGTGGACGAATGGGGCGACGGAACGGAATTTTTATCATTGGGTTGGCATCCAAAACCTGGCAGAAAAAGAGTTCTAGCGCCAGAAAGGGAAGAAAAGGGAAGCGTGTTAGCAGTAGTGATAATAAAAGTGAGGTGCAATCAAGTAAAGGTAGCTTGGATGAAGATTCTTCGGCTATTAGCAACCATAATATGGCGATAAGCAACAAGGACAAGGTAAAAAGAGAAGATAATGGACTACTCAATCAACAGGCTAGCTCTGACTATGAGTCGGAATCGAACAAAGTGACTGAAACTGAGTTAAAAATACCCCAAGGGTACGGAGAAAATGTATTTTCACCTGGTGTTAGCAAAACGCTTAGCGAAGTTTCAAAACGACTAAGGAATTTTATCACACATGAGAAAAGCGAGGAAAATACACCTAGGTCGGCAGACATTTCAGGATACACGGATAACACCGAGTCATCTGAAAGCAGGCCGTCTAGTAGTGACTTAATTCGAAACATGATGTCACCACTGGTGCGTCAAAAGGCCATATTTAGATTTAATGTACCTAACAACGGAAGTCCTGTGGGTAGGAAAGGAGGCAGATCAGAACATGGTTACGATAGCTCGATGGACTCTAGTGATATGGAACGAGACAACAATATTGTTTACAGTTCGTCTGAACCCTGTGGAGACTTTAGCGGAAATACTAGTGATGAGTCTAGCAACGTGTTTCAACTGTCCTCCGTCCAATCCACGGCCCTGTATAAACGCCGCACTAAAGATAAGAACAAAGAATTAAAAAAGCGAAATTTTAGAAAGTCTTCCCGTTCATCCATTAGTTCTTGCCCACCTACGCTAATCGTCTCCTCTCCGGGACAAGAGATTGGCACCCACTATGAGGACTATGATATTCAGAGATCGATCGATGATATAAGTTCACAATTATCTCCTTGTAGTGACCGTGCCTTGTCCCCGATTCAAGAGCAATCATCTCAATCAAGTGACAATAGGGGCAAGGGATCGGTTAATAGCAGTAATACTGGAAGCACACTTGCTTCATTTGATGAGAGCACAATAATGCAGAGTGATGGCTCTTCGTGGTCCATTGCAACTCCTAAAGATATCGAGGTATTATCAGTAGAGAATTTACGAATGTTTGACGAACGTCTAGTAAAATCGAGGCTCTCATGGCCGCACGTTACAACAGCAAAGATCAACAGCCAGGGTGGCGAAGCATTGGCAACAGGTCATGACCGTCAAGGGGATGGTTACAGCAATTTAACAACATTTGGAAAACAAGAGCCGCCAGATCCATCGCTGAAACGAGGTGAACATAATATATCAGTGCAGAGGTCTAAGTCATTACCAAAAGTACAGAGGCCGATGAGGCGGTATCCAGTACCTCAGGTAAAAGTAGAATCGTATGGATTTTTGAGTGACCCATTCAAATCGGATAATTCCTCAGTCTATTCCGATACAGAATGTACAGGAAGCCGTATGACGTCACTGAGTGACTCGGAGGAAATTAATAGGTCAAGCCTCCAGTCCTACAGTCTGCTTAGCAAAATGTCTTCAGCTTCTCCAATTTTAGCAAGAAAGAGGAAGGATTTCAGGAACGCACAGAAAGCAAGTACGAAGTTTACTAGACATAATTCGTGGTCTCGAGTAGAGGGTCATAAGTTCAGTACTGCTTTAAAATTCCGCTCGTCAGCAAAACTTGAACGCTCTCGCTCCAGATCGTTGCCTAATGATACTTTGTATGTAGATTCAAATAGTCTTTGGGTGAGCTCAAGCAGAGGTCAAAGTCTTAGTAAACTGAATTGGATGAAAAAAAGTTGGTGCGATTTGCACGATTCAGGAGTACAGAGTATGTCACAAACTGTTGACCCATGTAGCTCGCCAGATCTTTTGTCTCCAAAAACTCCGCTAGAAAAGGACTCGATGAACAAGAAGCTCAGTGGAACGTTTGAGCATTTTCGTAACTTGTTTAAAGAAAGCATTCACGAAGAGCAATCTTTAAGCAAGGATGGCTCAACCTCACCTGACCTGGCATGTCCAGATCTTGACACTAGCAGATCGGATTGTAATGTCTCAATGGGCCACAGTGTACGAAAACAACAGTTTCAAGTGGTTTGCAAAGACAAAAGTAGCAAACAGCAGATATTCTGTCGGAGTAAATCTCTATCAATAGACAAGGAAGACTCTACTGCAAAAATATCAGCAAGGTACTTGTCCGAATACCCACTTGATAAATCAAGTTCCGAGCTAGTGCGGTTGTCCAATTTAACTTGTTTAACCAAAAACTCAAGTTTAGACGAATCTTACTCCATACCGTCGATATGAAATTGCGAAATTTTATATTTTAATACGTTTGACTAAGATTTTAAGAATTTCACAAAAGTGTATAAGCATAACATATTTTAGTATCGTTCTCGATTTGATCGTTGTTCAGAATTTGATGTAAATATGATTTGAATCTACAATTTTTAACGGGATTATGTTAATGAGGTGCTGGAAAAATAAATTTTAAGTATAGATAGTAATATGAACAAAATGTATGCGGTTTAAGGTGGGATTTTGTGGGAGAAAAGCGTATATCCCTATCATACTCTTTGAAACTATCCCGCAGACATTCTATCAGTTTATTTCATCTGAAAACTTGTGAATTTACAGGGGGTTCTATATACAACTCGCTTTTGTCTTTAAAATCTGCCTTTAGGAGCTCGAGAAAAGAAATGCGGTCGCTTCTCAAAACTATGTACTCTTAAAGACCGAAAATATTTATTTCAAAACATGTGTCGGTAGCAGATGCAACGGACCATAATGAACGGTGGCTGAAAAATAGAAGGCCGTGAAAAGGGTAATTTGAGACTTGAAATAATAATAATAATAATAATAAAGATAAATTTTTATAGCGCCATATACACTACTTGTTCTATGGCGCTTCACAACCTATGCATGCATATTATACTATTTACAATAAATTTTTGGCCTAATGCCCACAACTAAGTAAATGAAACTTTAAAAAGGTACGTTTTAAGATTCCGTTTAAAAACGTCCACAGAACTACTGCGTTTAATATCAATGGGTAGAGCGTTCCACAGTTTTGGGCCAGCCACTGAGAAGGCTCTATCGCCGTACGTCTTCAGCCTTGATCGAGGTACGTGTAACAGCAGCTCACCAGCGGATCTTAGTGTGCGAATGGGGCAATATGGTTGCAATAGATTACTTAGATAACTTGGCGCTAGTTTGTTGATAGACTTGTAAACTAACAAAAGTATTTTGAACACAATTCGCAGCTCTATCGGTAACCAATGCAGTCTCTTAAGCAGAGATGTAGCACTCGTGAATTTTGAGCTCCTTGTCACCAGACCTGCAGCACTGTTTTGGATGCACTGTAGACTTTGTAGCATTTGTCGCGGTAGTCCATACAGAATTGCGTTCACGCTGTCCAATCTATAAGTGACGTAAGTAATCATAATGAACTAGAGTAGCTGTGGAGTCCTCTGAGAGGTATTCTCTAATCCTTGAGATATTCCTAATATTGAACATTGCGGCTCGAGAAATTGATTTGA
>JAAAKL020011093.1:0-13902 GCA_010016065.2 Carybdea cf. marsupialis auct. non (Linnaeus, 1758) | reverse complement strand
AAAGCCCGACATCTTGGCAACACGGTGGGCGGGAAGCTCCATCTCGACGAAAGCCTCGACAAGGGCCGCGGTGACCGATTCATGCCCCCACCCGGCGCACAATGTCGAGATCACGTCTTCATAATCGCGGCGCGTCAGGCCCAACTTATTGGTGGGCAGTTTCGGGTGGCGGAACTGAGGCTTTAGGATATGGGTCATCGCTCTTACTCTGCAGGCTGCCGCGAAGCGTGCGCGGACTCGTAACCGGGGATTTTCAATAAATTCGATTCAAAAATGTTTTATAAACTTATTTATTACTGCAGTTATTGATATCTGTATTCCATCTTCTTGTAAGGCTACCTCATTAATAATAAAATAAAATTATTTAAGATCTTTGACTGTTTTGGATCTTGATTTCATTTGTATATCATTAGAGAGCTAGTTGAACAGGATAAAGAACTTTACTTCTTTAAACTTTAATAAAATTTACAAGTATATTCTAATTGATAGAAATCATAATTTCTCCTTTGCAATCTCAGCATCAACAGGAAAGGTTTCAAAAGCCTAAGCATGAACAAACAACTTCCACTTGTATTGGCTACAATACTACAAGGTTTGTGTTTCCCTATTTATTATTGTTTAAGGGAAATTATTTCCCTCATACTATCCATAGCTCTGTGTCTTTTGAATGCAAATGTCAACAGTTTTTAGTTTTTGTAGCTACGCGACCTTGTCACTATCACAATATAACAACTTTTATTTCTATGTACAAACTTATTACAATAGTATATTTGTATATTGCAAAACGATACTTAACTTTTTCAAAAATGTCCTGTCGCTTTTCATGGATGACTATTTTACTATACAATACACATTAGATGGTAGAGTAAGGCTATCTCAATGTTCTGCATAGTACTATTTGGTTTTCATGATCAACGCTATTTTTTAAAATTTGGAATTTCTTGCATTTTAGATTGTTGTGCAGATGATAACAAAATTTTAGCAGCCAGGTATGTTATAATCGCAGGAAACCCATCATTCTCTTTAAAGGTCTAAGTATATTATGAAGGTGTGCACAGAAACGGGCGTTTCGTTCACATCTAAAATGCTGGCGGGTAAACATCAATTGAAGGTGAGGACGAACGCACTAATGGTGAGAATAGCATTGATTTATACGGACTCTTTGTTTTTATTACTCTTTTAATCGCATTCGCAATGCAGCTGTTCTCAGCAAAGACAAATATTTCTTCAAGGAAATCCCAGGCAATTAATGTATAATCGTTGTAAAATCATTTTTAAATGTAGAATACATGAGGCTATTTGTGCATCTGCTTGATAAATTAATTTAGTCAAGGCTAACTATAACCCTCAAATACAAATAGGAAGCCATATTTCACCATGTATTGGCTTTCCTGTAAGTAATACCATGAAACTGCCAATGCATTCACTACTTCCCTAGGTCCCAGGGAGTGTCAAGTATTTCGTGATTTCTAACAAGAAATAGCGATGCTCCCTTTGAAAACAACTGATCTAATGCACTCTTCAGGATAAGGTTTTGCATTCGTATTGATAAATATTTTTAAAGTAAAGTTGTGCTAAACGGGGTTTGAAATAACAACAAATTTTACAATGCCACCAAAAATATCGCTACTTATTAGGTCTTGGATTACTCACGTCAACATCTAATCAAGGGTATCGTTTAGGGTATGTTTCGTGTCTGCGGCAGTGTTATAAACTTTCCTAAGGAGGACGTAAAAGGACATGAAGACCGATTTTTCTGGAAAACACGAAACGGACGTTGGGACACTTTTTAGATTACACTTTTTAAATTAGGGTGTGCCCTCTGAGCTCCTGTTTAACTGTTATCAAATGGAGAGGAAACTTTGGCAATTTGGTGACTGCCCCAATAAGCAGCAAGTTTGGACTTGTCTTCAGCTTTACGAGTACAAAAGTGGAAAACAAGCATTTTTTATTCAAAGAGCTCTACTTCTACACGCCCCTCGTTTGCCAGACCCAAGACATAATCGGTGTAGTCATCAGCAAGATTTCCCATAGAAAGAGACATTTGAAGAGATTCTGAGGACTTGGCATTTGCATCATAAGCTTACAGTTTAAACATTGCGCGAATAATCATGAAAACAGTAGACGATAATCGGAAAACTTAAAATCAAAAAGAAAATATTCGTTTCCTTGATTATTGTAAATACGCTTGTAGTGATTAGTCTGCCATCATAAATAAGAAGCATTTTCAAGTCACTATCTCGTCCTCATAGACTGGTGACAATAGTAGTCTGGATTTAAAATGATTGTGAGAGAAAGGTGTTGAGCTATAAGTTTCTGAATATGTTATTGCTGTATATTATGGATAAGCAACTTAGATGTTAGACACTATCATAACTGTCAAAGTGGAAAAGCCACACCCGATTTTGCATATCTAAGGAACGTGCTAATTATTAAACTACACGTTCCTATTGTATGTATTCAACTTAATGGTTTGAAGTCGCGTTTGTTTCCAAGCTGTCTTTAAATTGCGGTTTTATTACAAGTTCTTTCAAATATCTTGTCAAAGCAAGATAAAAACGTAGTAAATATCAAATACAAATCTTAGATCGAAATGCAATGCCAGGTCGTGGATTAACAATTTTATATACTTGCATAGTGCTTTTCTTTCTCATAAATTTAGCTCGCTCACTCTACTGGTAACGTAGTAAAGTTCAGAAGTTTCTCTTTCTGTCCTCTTTTGGCTAGTATTCTTCAGTCACTAATAGTGGATTCGGAAAAGGGAGAGCTTCTTTACAGATTTTTGGAATTGGTAAGTTTTTGCGATTATTGTATGTTATTGATTATATAGTAAAACCACACATGATTAAATAAGCTTTGTCATGCTTAGCGATATTCTTCCTGTTTTCAAGGTTAGATAGTTCTAATTGTTAGAGTTAGTAAGACCTACATATACAACTTTTATTTGGTTTAAGACTTTCTATGACTTAAAATTAAAAGAAGTGTATTATCCATGCCGGGAAACGGAGTCAAGTATCCTTACTCATTGGCACATGCTGGTGTTTTTGCATTTGGTCGTATCTGATGTTAGTTCTTCCCAAAATAAAAAATCTTTTTGAGACTTAAACAAGAAAACTAGCACTTCGCTCCTTCTTTTGTCCCCTCAGGTCACTACAGACCAGTTGGAGGTTTTAGCATCAAAATCCAGTGGGAAAGTAAGTATATCAAAGCAGACTGGAGGTATGGATCACTTTTAGTAGGCTTTTGCATGAAATCAAGAATACCCGCGGAATATTCCAAATAATATTAAAACATCCGATAAAAGGTAGCTCTACTAAAGTACCATTCCCGGTGTGGAATGTCACGAAGACGTTCAGTCTTTTTCTTGTTTATGTTTGCTGTGGAACCTACGATATTTTTTAATTTTAATATAAAGCTCATTGTAATAGGAGCTACTGTAATAAGGGCATGTGTCCAGATTACACCAATTCTAATAATTCCTGAGAAATTGGGTTCAGTAATGGATTCCTTTTGCCGAACGTTTTGTCAGACACTGGTAACAGCAATTGTAAAACACTTTCGCGCCAATTTTAATAACATGTGTAACCGTAAAAATGTAACTCGTATAGTTTTTGTTTACATCAACATGTTCTAATCCTCTCAACATCCCATTTATTTCTCCGCGAAAATGTTCGACCATCACATCAGGCGATTGGTGTTACCAGTGTCTAGCAAAAACGATTAGCAGAATGAGCGCGTTAACGTAGTTTTCATATTTTGTACCGCTAATCAACTCTTCAAATATTGATTTCTATTATATTTGACCTATCTTTCAATGTATCATTTATATTAGCAGACGATGAGATTTTTATATTTTGCATTAAAGCAAATTATGTAGCTGTACCTGATCCTATATGTAAGTGCAACTAAGTATAGTAGAAATACTTTGATCATGGCAGATGACAACAGCTTGCTTTACAAACTAAACGAATGACTTTTTCTGCTGGTATTCTCAACGTTTGAGTCTTTTCTTTAGAGTGTCTTTCATTTTCAAAAAAGAATCCCATTGAAGACAATGATCGGAAACAGTTTTTTAAAACATTTTGTGAGCAGCAAACATGTAAAAAAAATATGTATTGGTCAGGCGTCCACCTAAACTATCCTCAAAAATAAAGGTTATCGCGGAAGGATCTGCAACTAGTCTATTTGTTCACCAGTAGTTGGGAAAAGGGCATTTCATCACGATTATTCCCTTTTGGGACATTAATGTGTTCTAATTTAACGTCTCAATGAAGAGTAGAAATAGCATCACTTAAAGCTTTCATGAATGTCCCTCTTCTACCTTTATAAAGCATTAATGGACAGTTATATAATAAAAACAAACAAAATCCATGTTAATAATTTATTGCGTACTTGCTCTTAAAATGATGATTTTTTCTGTGAATAATTACCTCTACTCATAATTATTTAACTCCATTCACACCTCTTGTATCCTTTTAGTTACAACAAACCTTGATGGAACTATGCCAAGAAATGCGGGTTTATCAAAGGGAAATATAGAGGCATATGCTTTTCTCAAAATGTTAAGGAAAAGGATCATAATGTATACACGAAAATGTAATGTTCGATAAACACCCAGGGCAATAAAGTAGTTTAGAGGCTCTTGACGCTATTAAGAAAGGTTTGCTTTCCGAGAAGCTCGGACCCTCTTCAAAAGCATGAAGACACAAAGAGAGGGACAAATATTCGTTATGAATAGCTTTCTACCTAAGAAATTCTTGTTGATTTTAGGAAAAAGTAGATGATAACTAAGTCGGAGAATAAATAAGGGGGGAGGGGGGAAGAAATGCAAAAGGATGTAATAGGAACGAATTAATTGTTGTGTGTCGGTAGTAATCGATGTAGGGAAATATACATTAAAGAAGTTAGGCTCTGATATTCAGAAAAAGGCCGGTTCAAATGGAAGCAATGTTCGCAATACTTATGCCTGAATGTAAATAATTATCCCAAGATAGATATATTGTTCCATTAACATTAAAGATATGCTTGTTATCATATTGTCCATCATGTTCAAGTAATGTAACTAAGTTGTAGCATCGTATTTGCATAAACCATTGTCCGTTTAGAAAACAATATTATGATTACAATACCTCCTGGCTACTTTTTCTTGGTTGTCATTGACATAAACTAACCAAGACAGGGCAACGTCTTAACAATAGACATCATATTTTACTCAACTTGATTCAATAATCTTGTTAAAAGCTGCTTGCTTTCTGAAATTCTTTCATCAATTAAAGCTATGGTTTCAAATCCTTTTGATAAATATCATACTTCATTGTAATTTGTCTTTCTAACATGATAAATGTGGAAGGTCAATTTGCTTAATCTTGTGAAGCACCGTAGAATGGGCATCTTACGGCCATGGCAAAAATCCTTTGCGGAATATGTTGATAAAATGTCTTATCATGTTTACATAAATCTTTATAAAATGCAAATAGTTGTTTAGATGTAGATAAATGTTCTCGTATGTGTGCCTGATTGCATGGTCGGAAGATAAATCTACGGGTTTGGGTGAAGAAACACTCATACTCTCTGCAGTAATGGGCGGATTAGCTTTAGTTCTCTTGTTTTTGTATCCATCTTGATGTTTGCAATCTCAAGATGCGCTATCACAACAATCAAGCAACAGGTTCGAGGCCACTAGAAATCTCCCGGGGTTACATGAAAAAACTTAAACAGAATATAACACATACATAGTAATTAATGTCATCAAACGAAAGGAATCTTGTTGTCAAAGAGTTGGGACTATTGTTCCTTTAATAATATTTTACATTGTTATCAAGCAATAAGGCATGTCGGCATTTAACAATAGATCTATCATATATATCTTCGATGGAGAAATGTATGCAACTTGGTAATTTTTATTAGGTCTATACCAACATTTTAAATTAAGCATCTAGACTAAATCCATTGATTAAATATCTGCAAGCTATATGAAGATTCATGAATTATGGCTACAAATTTTATCAGTTACAGTGCTTGAAGTATTGTAAGTGTTATATGTGATCAGACACTTAAACAGTAATGGCTCCCGAGCAATAGGCTACTCTCGAAACTGAGTATGCCACAAAAAATATTTTAACAAAAGGCACCATTGATATTGTATAGGGTGATAATGTGTTCATGTATCCGTACTGCTTATGAGTTGAGCAGTTATTAGCAACGATCTGAAGGGACTGAATCAACTATTTGAGAGGTTATCATTCTATTATGAGTGGTTGAGCCACCTAGACTCCCATGACTTCGAACCTGTAAACCAAATAAATATACTGCGAGCACGTTTGTTTAGCAGGCAAAATTTTTGAGTAAGTAGGAGGCAGATTCGAAATGCAACCACAGACAAAATACAACACAAGAAGACTTGAAAAGTATCAAATTCTCATGCGAAATTATTTTCTTAAACATTTACATCAGCCCTCTACCCTCTAATTTGTCTTATTTACAGACTCTCATCCTTAAACTATTAAGGCTACCCACTACATAAATTTGATAATATGCCTATCTACATCGTCCTGAAATCCTATTCTGAAATTATATAAGGGATAGTCAAGTTTAAACATACATAATTTTACTCAATAAAATAAAAAAGGCCACGGAACGTTTCCGTTAATTGTGAACGCCTTTATTGATGCTGTTCCTCAACTGGAAAATTTAATAGTTAAATATACAAATCAGTTTGCATCTGTATTAGAAGTTTACCGACGTAAAATAATTTGCACCCTGTCCGGTTATTTCGGATGAATGAAATGTAAGAAATGCAGAATCTAATAACAAAGTCTCCTCGGTCTACTAAGAGTGCTCAAATACGTAACGGCAATATTACAACAATGATGAATCACTCGAGCAGTTCATTTTGCCATAATCTGGTAGAGTTGGTAAAACGTCTGACAACTGGCTAAGAATTTAATTCAAGTATCATGCTCCCGTTACACTTGCCTGATCTACTTAGAAAAATTTCTCTGTGAAGAGCCGGGGCATTGTTAACAATAATATACAGCTAAGACGTCAGGAATTCCCAAAGTATCGTCAGATCCTTTGATTCCCGATCTAATGCAGTCTTTGTGTCATAAACATGTACAATATTCAACTAATGTAAACAATAAGTGCTTCCAAATGTAAGTGACTTAGCCTCCATCCTAAGCACAGCAGCAATGCACAGCAGCATTCCCCTGGTTCCATTGCAAAAAGCAAGACTTCATCTTTACAGTAAAACCCGATGCACCCTCTTGCGTTCTCTGTAAAGTAAGAAAGTATTCAGTGTGAATCATCTTTATTGAGAATACAGGCATTGATGGTCACAAGTTACTTTCAATAAGTCATCTGTTTACAGCGGTTCTCAGCACTAAGATTTATTTGGTAACAACAGCATACAGATTATAGAAAACTGTGCAATTTTCCAAATGGCGTAAGAAATTCAAGGTTGATATTTAAGTTAAGCATTGAAACTTTCAATGCAGAATGCTGAAGTGTTAGTAAAGAGTTCTTATCTTTGAAAATTCTTTCTGCGCATATTCTCTTGAATTTTCTGAACCATCGTGTTAAGCAAGGGAATTGAGGCATTATGTACAACACCTTCCCATAAAAGCAAGCCGTTTTAAAGAAAATTTTGAGGCTTTGAGTTTCATTCTCGTACGAAACGTTCTTATTCGTCAATTCTAAAAACGTTTCTGTCCTCTCACCAGTGTAAATAAAGGTTCAAAATATACGGCCGTTATGCTCATGCTGGAAAAATGCAGGCCATTTTGGCCAATAGTTGATATATGTTAGGAAAGTAGAATAGACTTAAGATCTAAAAAGACAGAACTACTAAATCTCTAAATCAAAGAAATTTTTGCAAAGAAGTGAAAATTTGCGCCTAATGTCAATTGTCAACAAAGTTAAGATAAATATATTCCGGACTTCTGGACTTTCTAGGCTACAAAAATGTTTCTCCAATATCTGCGTTTCACTTGTAAAACGAGATTGCATTAAAAATGTTCATTCTTTGGTCTCGGTTGGTAATCAAAACAGACATGCATTTGGGTACGTCTACCATAATGCATTATTCTTCAACGAAACATTATACTTGATTGACATCCTCATCAGTCACATTAGACAATAAAGAGACAATAAACGTCCCTGAGAAAAACTCATAGAAGAAACATGCAGTTTTTGATTAAAAATCTGAATCATCATTTAACTCATCTATCATGATAGAAGTCCGATTTCATTGCGACTAAAAAGAAAAACGTCTTCAGTGAATCAGCCAAGAAACAAATTTATCATAGTTCTCCTTCTCTTAGCATCCTACATTATTAGTCAACGCTTAATGTGTTCCAATTGCT
The DNA here is from genome assembly GCA_010016065.2 of Carybdea cf. marsupialis auct. non (Linnaeus, 1758). NCBI lineage: Eukaryota > Metazoa > Cnidaria > Cubozoa > Carybdeida > Carybdeidae > Carybdea > Carybdea cf. marsupialis auct. non (Linnaeus, 1758). The sequence continues at coordinate 5,539 of JAAAKL020011093.1, read as the reverse complement.
CTTTGATGACGACTACGGCAATGATGATAAAAGTAATGATAAAGATGATGAGGATGATGATGATGATGATAGTGATAGTGATGAAATGAGGCACTAATCCTATTCCCATATCAGGTAGCTCCTTTTACCAATTCTGACGATCTCTGACTAAAATTATCTATCATCCTGGACTAAATTTCTTTGTACTCCTACATTCTCCGAAACTGAGATGGAATGCAAAAATACAACTTTACTGACGTTTACTTCCATTATATTTTCCATAGCACTATTCAACTCTCTTATCAAGTCAGCAAAGGAGCCACTATTACAAATGAAAACAAAATATATGAGAACATTTTCCAGCTTTGATTGCAGTTATTTAATTTAGTATCCTTTTGAAATGGTAGATTTTTTGATATGGATATACTTAATGATGAAATTGTTTTACTATTTAAATAGACTTTTATTTACCTATGAATAAACTCCCTCTCATGGGAAACAAATACATAAACATCACATTATCTATGTATGAGGCATGACTACAACAAAAGACAGAATTAATGAAATTGTGTTCCGTTTTGTGCTGCATAATCAACTGCCATATTAAACCCTTGCATACGTCTGACCAGAATGCACCTCAAACAAAAAGATAATTGGTCAGTTCTTCGATCTTTCAAGTATTCTGCACATGCAGCTCAACTTTGGTATCTTACGACAGGAATCATGTTACTGTATCAAGCATAAGATGAAAGGTGAGAAAGGTGTCGATTTTGGTTGAAAAACTGCCTGCAATACCTAAGCTTCTTCGCCGTTATCATCGAACCCGGCAGGATGGTATTTTCAGTCAACTGTTAGTTATCCTTTCCTAGCTAATTACAATTACACAGTTACAACTGAATAGTTGTAAAATAAATAGCATAGGATTGCTTGCATTTCAATATTCTATGTGAAGTCTCTATCTATCTACCTCCCTATTCATCTATGTACTCGTCTATCTATCTATCTAGTCATGTTTCTGGTCACTTGCAAAGTACTCTCCCGTTCATAGCTTGGAAGCCAATAGACAATTGTTTCTATTTATTCAAATGGGAGTTGCTACACACAGACTATACAGGAAGGGCTGCAAAACCGCAAAACATCGTACGCTCCAGTGCTGAAAATTGCCTATTTGTCTTCTATAAGCAGCCCAGCCATGTAGCCAGCCAATTTTGGTATTCTGTTGGAGCTATTTTAGTGACTGGTGAACTATGTTACAAACGTTTGTACAGTAGCATTTTAAGTGTTGGGGCATTGCCTGATATGCTCCCATGGCTATGTTCTTCAAGTAGCCTGAGTAAAAATCAGCTATGTAAACTCTTACCTCTTTCTGTACTGAAATGTTAACCTCATCCTTTGGTTGTTGTACTTATAGCTTCCTACTCTACCAAAGTCGTGAAGGATATAATGAAATACTGGTCCCTCTGAATGAAGATTACGCCAGCTATACTCTGTGATGAGCTCCTCTAAGGCATACTGCGAGAACGAACTATTTGAGCTGGTTTTAAAGGGGCAGTGCATCTTTGCAGAGGATGATGTAGCCCATAATATGCTTATGCAGACGACAACCATAGTTCTTTCTATTCCCATGACCTGGTAAGAATAAAGAAAAATAGGTCATCATCAATTTGATAATTGCATTTTACAATGTCACTTCACATCAATATTGCACTCTAGTGATCAATGCTTAATAGTAACATAGAATTATGGTAGCGCCTCAAGTTTAAAGCCCCCATTTACAGACCCTCTAGTCAAAATACCATCCAATACAAAGCAGAAATGGTTTCAGATTGACACCCATCCTTTGCTATAATTCTATTGGCTTATATTTGTTATTCTATACAAGCAGATAAAAGTGTGAAAAGACCTGGAAACCTTTAAAGTTATAAATGAATCATGTATTATCAGGTTTTACAAGCTGAAACCTGGACTTCAAGCCAATTTAAGTTGTTCAGATTTGAACATAGCATGTGGTACTATTTGTATCAAACATTACTCAGACAGCAGAATATGGCGACTCTGATTTTTCGCTCTAGGAGAAGTTGTCTCTTGGGAGACAAGTGTGTTGACAGTTATGGTATGAATTCTAGAACAGATTCAAAAGATAACAAACGTGAGCATCAAAAATGATAAACAGAAATAGCTAAAACTTATTTCTTTCCCTAATCACATTGTCTAAATGTCATGACGTTAAATCACATCTTGGTATCAAAACTGAAACACCAATGACGTATTCTAATATCTCGTGTTTTATCTACATCACATTGGCATCACTAGGATCAATGGGGCTTTATTATAGTTTTAGTGATTGATATTAAAGTGAAACAAGATCTAGTTACCTGGTAATAATAGTCGTACATAGCAATGTGCTGGTAAAACAATGCCTCCCAAAATTTACATATAGCATTCTCATTGAGATCAGCAATTTAATTCTACGTTAATTAATGGGGAGATTTTAAATGTTCTAACTGAGTCTGTGTGTAAGAACACAACGAGTATTTCAGCTTAAATGTGAAATTTCTTTGAAGTATCTTTTAAGCCTGGATTTACTAAGCCATCAATTTTGACAGGCTATCTAATAGCGAACCTAAAATGAGTCAACGTTTTAATCCAGAAGAAATAACACCCCAAAAAGCGAGGAGATGTTTGCAAGCACGGGCTTTTGTGCTCTTCATATTGTGCCCTTCCTTCTCCCTGTTCTATATCTCAAAGCGCCTGGTTGTTTTAAAAGATCTCACTCCAAAAATGGCGAGCAACTGGTCCCCGTGTAACTGTTAGTGTTGTCGATTCAAGAATATATAGCGAAAAACGAGAACCCTCACATAAAAATTGCGTAATAAAGTCTGTGTAACTCGCCTCAATAAAACCACCCAATATATAGTGTATGCAACAAATATATTGCATCGAGCAGTTACTTTTCTCTTTATCTGAACTTAAAAAGCGGCCCTGGCGTATTTTCACAGCAGCTAACAGTAGAACAAAATAGCCTGCACCTTGTAGGCTACACGTACGTAACCAAGTAAGAAATTCGCACGTCTCAAAATGAGGTTACTCTAAAGAACCTTGTCATTCTTATTATTTCGATAGATAAATTAATAAATTATTGTATATGAAGAAGTCACATTTCCGCGTGATATGTATGGTACTCATCCGATATCTAGTATCATCAGTTGTAATACAGTATGCTGGCAAACCCTTGAAACCATTAATTTTTGGTAAAAAGACAATTCATAGTTAGTAAAACTCGCAAATGAAACTATATGAAGGGATTGCGACTACTTCCCGTGAATAGCAAAGGCCCAAAACTAGCATTCGCGAGCAGAAAATTTTAAGCATCGAAACTCTATTAAAATATCGTTTAAAACAGCACGTGCAGTGGCACGAAAACCTTGTAAAGACGCTAGTTTTTTTATGCTAGTGTCAAAGCTCATGAGAATACGTCCATAAATCTAATATTTCAAAACTAAAATAGGTTCCACACGACAGTATTAACTTACCTTTCCTATTCGATTCCTTTAAAATAGATATGAAGTCTTCGTTATTTCCTTAAACGTTAGATATGAACTAATATAAAAGTCACCATTCGATATCTAAAGTGAAAGGTACTGTGTTGCATCCAGACATACAGACATTTTAAAGAAATTCACAAGGAGACAGTAATCGGAAATTGTAAGATGACCCATAAATTGTATTGTGATTGTTAATCATTGTCAAGCGGAACTCAGACACGAAAGGAGAAAGACTTTATACATTCCGAGTATCCATTATGAATTACAGTAAGTAACCAACATTTAGATTTCTTTTAGGGTTTGCCTCCGATGTTAATGTAGTTTCTTTCTTCCAAAAGAGGATACGGCCCTTCGGACATGTCTGATTATTTTCGTCCTACATAATGTTGATCTCGTTTCCGCTATCACTACTTTAGACTAATTACGTGGATACCCTGACAAAGAATGTGTCGACTTATCTTATTTGATCGTATAGAAGAACCTGTCACGACTATGTACTCCTCCACATACTCCCTTATAGTCCTTCTTTTAGAGTTGTGCACCAAGTAATAGCAGAATTTGTAGTGATTCCGGCTTGATTGAGACATAAAGGACAACTGCTACCACGAACAACAACAACGTTGATTTATGAATCTTTAGGTTCACGTTTTTGGATTAGAGTACGAGCTGTGAGTGCTAGGGGCTGCAGTCCCCAGCAGGTAGTCAAAACGGCAAGTAATGAAGTGATAGGAATGGAACTCACTTTGTTACAAATATAAAATAGTACAGAAATGCGGTCATAAAGTATTATTTTGGCAGTGTTCTGGTATTCGACGTTAATAAAAAATACATTTTCGGGCAAATGAAGTTTTTTCACGCACAGTTAAGTCCAAATCCCCTCGTAAATATTGACTTGTACTCTTTTCTTTCTTCTTTTTTTAGCAGGCGTAGTACCATACAAGGCTAACAAAAGCCCCTATGTGTATGGACCAGACGAGAAAGAGAGTGAGAGCGAGAGAAAGAGGAACACTAACCTAAAAGAAAGTAATTCAACTTTGACTTAAAAGCATCGAAGTTATAGGAAGAGGGAAAACAATCAGACGCCAGCGAGTTTCACAGATTAGAAAAGAAAGAAAGGAAAGAAACTAGTCCGATAGAAAGAATGTAATAGTGTTGTGTAAAATAACACCAGAGCAGAAAGAGAGAAATTAAATAGAACAGCAAGTAGTCTGGTGCAAAAAGTAATATTGTGTTCAACTGGCGATTGACCAAAGTATGATATTATCCCGATCAGTAGCTCTTGATCCCCTTTTATCTGTTCCTATCTCTCTGATAAATCGATAGAATGCGTATGAAGCATGAATAATGTATTCGGGTATTGTCTTTCATCATTAAATAACTGCCAATGGTGTGATGATAATGTAATGAAATATATCCCTCTTAGTATGAATGATTGCAAAGTCAAAGTGGAACGCTTGCAATTTTTCAATTTGGCCCTATAGTTATCCTTGGCATTTGCACTAAGGGTTGCTATTCGTACAAATTGCTGTAAAGATTATCCGGGCGATACGTGCAACCTGTTCCACCACCTCTAAAGAAGCACCTTCATTTTCTATTTTGCATTCCTTCTACATCTCTGATGCTACATCTGTAAAACAAGGAACCGACGAATCACAGTTGACTCGCCGCTGCGGTGAACTCTTCCTCGTTTTGCTTTTCTTCTCATTTATAGACCTCCCTGTTGATGGAATGGCAAAATTACTTCGTATCAGGTTTTATTATATATCAATCAGCTCATGCTTTATGGCTGAGATGCTCGTATTACAACGAAATAGTGAAAAATAAAGAATAATGTTGGGTTTCAGGTACCAGGCACGTAGCCATGACCTAAGTATTGGTGGGGCAAATTAAGTCCTGTAATAAACGCCGCACGTCCAGCCGAACGTTTGAAATAAACGCCGCCCTCCAATAAACGCCACCCTCTGATAAACGCCGTATCATGGCAAGGGACGTTTTCACATACTACAAGAACTAAT
>JAAAKL020011092.1:0-13902 GCA_010016065.2 Carybdea cf. marsupialis auct. non (Linnaeus, 1758) | reverse complement strand
ACTTATTTAACTCAATAGAAATAACCCTAACCCTAACCCTAACACATAACAAGGGCGTGGCCACTTATTTAACTCAATAGAAATAACCCTAACCCTAACCCTAACACATAACAAGGGCGTGGCCACTTATTTAACTCAATAGAAATAACCCTAACCCTAACCCTAACACATAACAAGGGCGTGGCCACTTATTTAACTCAACAGGAATAACCCTAACCCTAACCCTAACACATAACAAGGGCGTGGCCACTTATTTAACTCAATAGGAATAACCCTAACCCTAACCCTAACCCTAACACATAACAAGGGCGTGGCCACTTATTAAACTCAATAAGGAATAGTGAAATTTCCTTAAGTGTACAATAAGCGATTATTTTGTTATTAAAATCTGTTACCCTTTCATTTGTTTCAAACTTCTTTTAATTCTTAAAGGAAACATTGCCCCCTATTGCCCCTCTACCACAATTTAGATGCAGGTGAAGATGTGCACTGGTCACAAATCTGGTAGAAGAAAAAAATGTGGTGATCAAGATATGACTAACTTGTGTTTCTCAAACTATTTCGACGTTTTTAAAAATCGAGCAAAATAAAAATATGAAAATGTTTCGGTCTTTTCTAAAGAAAAATTATTTCTTTTCTTGGAAGGCCAGTTTCGGGCATAACTGAATACCAATTTTCTCTATAACCTAATTAACAAACGACTTCAATGTATAATAGACATGCTTGGCTTACCGCAGAGAAATTCCTGCATTGTGAAAGGCTGTGTAGATCAGTGATCGACTAGCATGGTAGCCGGTAAACATTTCTATCAGCCGCCGAGGCCTTTTCTGGATGGAGTCCCACTTACTGATGACATTGTCGTAGATCCATCGACTGTCAGACAAAAAATAGAGAGACAAAGTAAACATTAGCGAACCTACATAGTCTACCAGGGATGCTAAGGGTACATTTGTCGAAAATAAAACCTCGACATTTGATTTGCTTATGAAATGCTTCCGTAGGGTCATACGTATGTCTGTGCACGACCAACAAGGTTGATACTACAAGTAAACTGCGCCGTTATATGTAAGAAGGCTATAAAAATAAGACTGCACTTTCCTGCAGACCATGGTTATGTGAATCAACCGACGAGATAATCTTTCGATTGGCTCCCCCTTGTTGCTTATGATGTCGTCAGTACATCGTCTCTTGTAACAGTAACATAGCATATCTGAGTTACAATATTAAGCAAGGGACAGGGAAATGGTATCTAGGAGATACTCTGCATTGGTTTTCGTCAGTAACCTACCCTTCTCTGCTATTGTAGATGGTTAGCAGAAGTCATTCCTGCGATCTTCATGTGTTATGTTTCTGCGGATTCTATTCTTGTCACATGGTTATTTCACGTAAATGCGTAGTCTTTACCTGACTTCACCTTACGGATTTGAGATACATACGGCATCAACGATGTCGGTCACGGTCGCTTTCCCGTCGAATTATCTTCTTTTTCAAAGTAGAACTCCGTTAACTAGGGCTCCATGACCCCCTAAAGTTGGTTCAGTTAACCTCGAAATTACCCCCATGGCCAAATCGATCGCACAAATTTAAATACACGTGTTTAGCCAGCTTCCTTAACAAATCCACATTTAAAAACACAAAAATTCATGTTCATAAATAACAATTCAAAAAAAATGCAGAAATAAATAAAAGCGGTTTCACAGCCAATGGTTACCTGCGCGTTAGGTCGGCCTTTGCGTTAACAAATCGCGAATTAACGAGACTTATTGCATTTAGTTGCCTTTTAGTCTTCTGTTCTTTTCTTCTGAAATTCTTTTCAAGTTATCGTTCCCTCCACCATATTAAATACTGGCAAAGCTACTACAAGATGAACGATTAGACGCTAGGAACGTCACCCTAGGTCATGATCTATTGGAAAATACTGCACATGGCATGATAACAACGATGCTACGTCATAATGTCAGGGTATCAGAGCTAGTGAGTTATGACCTCTGCTCTGTGAATTCGCTAAGTTTGAAAAATATTCGCAGCGGAGAGCGAATACCTGTCCATGCTAAGTTTGCAAGCTAGAACACCATTTCTCCTATAGAAGCACTCACGTATACATATCACATAATACTAAGACGAAAGTAAAACAGAATACGTACAAAATTTCATTTGGTAGCCACTCAATATCATTTCGCGGATCATAACCAGATGTCTGTTCTCCATTTTCATCTGTACACCCTGAAGCATCAACGATGTGAATAAGAACGTCTGCATCACAGAGATCATTCAGAAACCTACAATAAAGAAAGGGAATGGGAACGTTGTAGAATGGGAAAGGGGTGATAAATGACACTAGGGAAGAAATTGGGGCTATCGCGCTTTCTTATCTGGGAAGTGAGGCTAAAATAGCAAAGTCGCTGACATACAAAGGTATAAGCATTAAAGCATTAAAGCATTAAAAGGTGCCACTCTCGAAGGTGTAGTAACAACTCATATTTGTGCACGATCGCTTGAATAACGCTTTGAATGGTACATTTAAAAAATATCTTTAAAAATTTCATGGAAAAATTTCGGGTTCTTATAAGCAAGGGAATCTGACATCATAGTTACGTCAAAGTTTGTAACTTGGTGCTACCATGTTCAGTGATGTAAAGATCTTCAGTAAGGACATCATATTTAAATTTACGAAATTGCAAAACATTATGTAAAGCTGAAGCACAGTAATGGGCAACCATTGTGTAGTAAGGCAAGTGTGGGGTAGCAGTGTGTGCCTAAACCGCCCAAAAGACCTCATGTGAGGACTTTCAAAGCAACGTAAAGACAGTTTTATGACATTATGTAAAGCTGACGAACTGCAATGGCCCATTACTGTGTAGTGAGGGAAGTGAGGGGTAGCAGTGTGCGCCTAAAACGGCCAAAAGACCTCATGTAAGGCCTTTTAAAGCAACGTAAAGACAGTTTTATGACATTACATAAAGCTGGAGAACAATAATTGACCATTACTGTGTAGTGAGGGAAGTGAGGGGTAGCAGTGTGCGCCTAAACCGGCCAAAAGACCTCATGTAAGGCCTTTTAAAGTAACTTAAAGACAGTTTTTATAACATCAGGGAAAGAGACTCTAAATATTCAGTAAGCATTAATTATGGTAAGAATGAAAATCTGAATAAATGCCTGAGAAAATTGATGTTATCACTGACACTTGTACTCAACACCAGCACCATCCCGGCGTTTTATGGCATTGAATCTAAGATGCTTCACTGTTTTAATCATCACAGTATCTACCACTCCTTCAACACATGATACCTATCTACTCTATTAATACCCTCAGGTAGCTGTGAAACGTTGCCAAAGTTCGACGTCCATAATCCTCTATCAGACCATAATCCTCTTTTTATGTGTACCGACTCTAGTTTTTATTTAGGACTTTAGTGTGAGAAATGGACAGACAATCGGTCTCTATTTTTCTAGTATCCAAAGGAGCAAATTTTCTGGCTGGTTCAATGTGCCAATAGAAATGGAACGGGGAGTTCTTAGTAGTGAGGTAAGTTATTCCTAAATTGAATAACAAACACATTATCTTACCTATTACCCTTCCCTTTGCCATCAGCGGCACCAGGAACAAGACCAGCCACGTCTTTCATTAGCACTGGCACGTTCCTTTCTCCGTTTTGCGAGTGCCCAAATTCTAAGTGGAAGGAACCACACCACGCATTCATGTAATATTAACATACAACCTATTTAATTTAGCAAAGTAACGTAAGTCAAACTAAAAGAGTAGCAAAGTCGTCACTGTCCTATAATATTCCGTTACAGAAATATAGTACAGTAAAGATTCCGAACAGCAGACACCTATGGGACCACGTAAAGTGTCCAATGTTTACTGATGTCTGCTTTATTGAGGTTTCCTTGCTTCAAATAAATTTCCAATATATTTCTCACAATAGAAAATAAAACTTTAGGAAAAAACAAACAAAAGATGCTGCGCTGTACTGCTATTGTAAAATTTCGAAACGACTGAACAAATTCAAAAGATGTGCCCATAATTTAGAAGAAAATTTACGTAGGAATCGCTATGCAAGGCCTGCTTTTTCTGTCCACTTTTTTCAGGTCTCCGCTGTACTCGTTTGCTATTCCGAGGTAATCCTATAAGAATTCTACTCTCGGGAACTGTTCACTGTATAAGTTGACAGGAGGGTAAAACCGCCGTAAATTTATACAAATAGATTTCCGTTATAAATTTCAGAAACTTGAGAAAGTTAATCCTCAGCACAAACTAAGACTTTGATGTACGTACCAGCTTCACAAATACGGTCTAAGTGTGAACATGGGCACTTGATAGCATGATATGCAGTATCGATGTTTGGATCGATGGTAGTAAATGGGTGGGCAGCTACCTTGGCTTTGCCTGAACACGTTGCGGCGTTAAAAAATGTTGACTTTCCTGCTGACGGTTTGCCCTTAGAAAATAAAAGATGAATTGTCAACTATTGTTGGAAAACACATACAAATTTTCATCGAGCACTCGGAAGCATATGGTTAGACAAAACATATGTCGCTAAAACAAGGGCGTATGACAACCCAGTTTTTGCTTAAAAATTAAGAAATAATAGAATACGCTGTCACTAATCTCGATATTTTCTACCCTTCCAACTTGCCCCCTCACTCGACAAACTTTAAATTATATTTCGCCTATCCTCCGCTTGCCATGATAACATCGCTATGCAACCACAGTTTGAAAATTTTACCAGCTAATAGTAGTGGCACTCTGACATTTCACTCTGACTGCTTCTGATATTTGAAAATTTATGTTTCGAAGAAAAATTACAGACGCGATATCAAGGCAGTAACCACACAGCAAAATGAAAAATGTTCCACAAGTAGCTATGATAAGTTGATAAGAACATCCTTGATTTTCCAATTGCCAAAACGGCTTCAGAAGCCCATCCATTGGATAAACAACCACCCTCTCTCTTCTGCTAGTATGCATCACATCCATCTGTAAGAGCTCTCTAAGACGAGCCCCATGCCTTAACATTACGGATTCAGGGATCATGTAAATGAATGTTTATTTTTGTATATGTAAATGTGCGTTATGCAAAGTTCATTGGAGAGTGCTTCAGAGAATTAGCACCATTCTTACTATTCGACTCATCATTTCTTCATTTTTGTAGAAATCATGGACGATTTCTCATTGACATCTTCCTCTCTCTTGTGAGACGTGATAGCATTCGAGTTTCTACTTACAGAGGAAATAAAGATTGCAAACCGGATATTAATAACCAGAGAGTTTTTACTAGATATAATATTACGATACAGATATTCAGCAAACGCTATCTTTTCTTCTTATTACTGGCAACAATTTTTCACGTATTACGTAGCTTATCATTGTTTATGTCACATGACTGATCTTTTGTCCTCCATGTCCATTGAACATGAGCACCTTATTCCTCAGAATTTAAAGCTCCGACTTGTAACAGTGCAACGCTTGTACGCTCTGTTAATAAGCACTGCGGTTACTTAGCATCCTGGAAACATATATTTGTTTCTATGGAAACGTTTCTGGGTAAACATTTAAATCATCGTTCTCAGGGCTTAATCTGAAATCAAATAAACAAGAATCAAATGATCAGTCCATTCTTGGTCGAGCTTTTGGGTGGTTCTTGTAATCTCTTAACAGGTGAAGGAACTTGTTTAAAATAAAAGCACATTAAAATTTTCCGTGAGTTTGGCTCATGTTAGCAATGTTATAGCTCAGCTTTTTCTAGTGTGTGCACTTAAAAATGGCTTCAGCATGAAATACGTACAAGTTATCCGTTTACTGTCTTGTAATTTCCCACAAAGAAAGAAAAACAGACTCTGCTAAGGGTATAATAAACATTGCTAATACATGAATAAATAAAGTACATTTAAACTTCCGTCAATAAACAACATACCACGAGGCCAATCACAAATTTCCATATTCCTCCTTTGTGTTGCACTTCTAGTTCTGGTATGTCCTTAGGTATTTCTTCATCCTTAGGATAACATAAAGGCCTAACGTTTCACTAAGCACTACATCGAAGATTTTGTTGCTGGTACACAATACGAGAATAGCTTGCAAAAAAAACAACCCAAACACTTTTTGTCCAGAATAAAAAGCAGTTTTTGTATGACACCCACAAGAACCTGAATCCATAAAGTCGGTATTTAAGAAATCCAACCCCTTATGTCAACTTTGTTTGCTGACAAATACAGGTATGCCGCATTTGGTGTGCAGCACCAAACGCGCTTTACAGAATGTTTATTCTTATTGAAGCTCTATATGCATACTCTTATAGAACTCTATTATGATCAACGAGAAACCCATTTATAAATAAATACAGCAGATTAAAATGTCTCATATCCAATTTTGCATCACTAATGTTTAGTACAGACATAACCACTTCAAGTCAACTGTTTTAAGTTTATACTCTGTAACTAAACAGAAATACAACTGCTATCCACGGTACAGCTCTGCTATCTTAAACAATAGCGAATTCATTGTTTTAGGGACTAGATGATGATTTCAGGGGTCGATAGTACAAATGTGGAGGAGGATGAGGAAGGAGTGGGCAATAATGCTAATAATGCCATGCTGGGGAGATGATAACAGTATTAAACAATAAAGAACAAAACAACTCCATGTTAAGTGACAGGTATTAGTATCAGACATGTTACCAGTTGATGCTCATTATTAAGATACACAACTTAAACAAACTTTTTACAATAAGTGAGGCAGAGTTTTACATTTACATATAAGTGATATTTGCATACAAGTGATATTTCCATACAAGTGATACTTGTATACAAGTGATATTTACATAAGTGACATTTACATATAAGTGATATTTACATATAAGTGATATTTACACATAAGTGACAAATTACTCTTCATTGGGTAATTGTAAGACTAAATAGTCACTTTAATAAACAATCTAGATCCTAAAATTTTCTCTTTTTTTAATCCTTCACTCAATACAAGGCAGGGTTGCCACTTCAAGGTATTGAGTTAATTTGAAAGAAGTAGAAAGAAAAAGTAAACAGAAAAATAGATGAAATTAAAGGCAAAACAAATAAAGATTTCCAAGAAGATGGTGATTGACATTAGATTTAAAAGTGCCAAGATCATAAGTAAGAGGTAAACAGTCTGAAGACAGAGAGTTCCAGATCTTGGCAGTCCTAGCAAAGAAACTGTTAGCACAGAAGTTTCTGTTTGTTTCGGGAATAAAAACAGAAAGGTCATGCAGAAGAGGAACCAACTCAGCCAACTCAGAAAAACACTTACCAAAGCAGTACCTGTACAAAAGACTTAAAGATGCCAACAAACCCAAAGATGACAACAATATTCCATGCAAGGCCTGATCATTAACATCATCAACATCAACAACATCAACATGATCATTAAGATATAACACAATGTCAGGTGACAGAAAGATTATAGATCACAAAAGACCCCGAACCTTTCTTGAGACAGACTTAGCTAAGTTAGTCAGGTAAGGCCCAAATTCTGGCCTTGAAGTAACAGAAATGCCAAGAAACTTCATTGATGACATCTCCTCAAAAACAAGGTCATCCATGCTAAGAGGCACCTTTAAAGGTTCCTGAGATCTGTCAAAAGATACCAGCTGAGTCTTTCTAGCATTGAAAGTCACTTGCCTACTTCTACCCCCCTCTCCAGCAGTATTTAAGTCAGATTTAAGTTCTGAAGCCATTCTTTCCTGGGAGGCCACTAGTAATGTCCTACTACAACTATGAATACAATATAAAATAGTATCATCTGCATAAATTGCAAGCTGACACTGCACAGAATCTGATAGATCATTAATAAAAATGAGAAAAAGTGTGGGGCTCAAAACAGAACGTCAAGGGACTCCAGCGTTGACTGAAAACACGTAAGATGACTCACCATCCAAAACTATCTTGATATTTTGGTCACTTAGAAAAGATGAAATGATCCTGAAAATGTCACCACCAATGCCATAAGCCTATTTTGTAAAGTCTTGTATTTTGAGTTCATGTAAAAGACCTGCATCCCAAACCTTATCAAAAGCCTTGGGAACGTCTAAAGAAACTGCCCTGGAGCAACCAGATCTACCCAAACTCCTATAGATTTGCTTAGTTACCATGGTGAGAAGATCAGCAGTAGATCTAGAGGAATGTAAACCAAACTGTCCAAAGAGAAAAGTCCTATACTCTCAAGATAAGCCACCAGCTCCAAATTAATCAACCTCTTAACTACCTTGCTGACAACAGGCAGAAGGCTAATGGAGTAATAGTTCTTGGGAAGGGATCTTTCCCCATTATTCATAAACACAGGAATGACTAATGCAGTCTTCCGACATGCAGAAAACAGGACTCTTTCAGACAGAGATTAAAAAGTTAGAACAAGATCAATGAGATTTCAGGAGCACAATACATTAGAAGGACAACAGGAACCATCTCTGATCCTGAAATCATAACAGAATCAAGATTAGATATGACATCAGCAACCAGCCTAGGTGTAATATAGACCTTTCTCGGATAAAACTCAGTGTGAGGTGGAATATTTGTAAGCTTCAAACCAGAACAATCCAAACTAGCATTCTTTAATAAAACCCTAAGAAAAACTAGAGCAAGGTTAAAATACTGCATTAATGAATACACCATGGCAATATAAAGTCATGTTGCTTTCATATTCTCAAGTTTCTGATAAAAGGAATCAAGTCTGCTTCAAAGCTTACAGTAGTACTGGCCATGGTAGCAACATCATAGAACATCAAATAAATGTATACATGCTTTAAATTGTGGGTGTCCTGAGTACTGCCTTCAAAACACAATTTACCCCTCCAGCAGTTAACCCTTTATCACTATAAAGTATATAAAATGCAACAATTGCAAAATTAGCCAGATTGCATTGATTGTAACACCCTACTTACTAATAAGATGGCACAGAAATATTCATACAGACCTTTAAATCCTCATCAATTTCATTAGAAGTAATATCTGTACTAGCATTATTTTGTAGTAATTGTTGGACTTCTTCACATATAAACCAATCCTTTGCAGCATCTATTAAACTAAAAATCATTGGTTCACCAAGCTGATCATTTGCCTACAAGAGATTAAAATGAGCTGCACCATGTAAGAAACACTGTGGTTGATTGGTTGTATATTAGGATATTCAGTGGAGTGCCACCTCAGCCAAAACAACACAGCTGTACTATTAATTATCATACACATCAATACCTTACAAGAAATAAAAGGTAAAGAAATGCATTCAGAATCAAAAGAAAAATGAAAATGAAAAAATCAGCATCCTGTTTCAGGAGTCAAGCTCTGGTCAGAGGAGGTCAAAAAATTGGATGCTAATCATTACATATCATGGGTTGTGTTACCAGTGTGGTTATAAGTGCTTTATAAAGCAGTTAAGAATGTTTCAATACCAGATTTTAAATAAACTGAAATGTGTAACACAATCTAATCAGCTTTTTGTTGGTCTATGGTCTACTCCTCCACAAAATTTCATAAAAATTTATCCAAAAAGATTTAGGAACTATCCTACTTAACAGAAAACATGGTCCTGGATTTTAGTCCATCTGCACAAGGATGGAGATCCCACAAGGTGCACCTCGCACTTGATGGCTTGATATTGTTGCCAAAGATCTGCGATCCTGTGGAGTGCCTCTATCTCAAGCAGAGCAGCTTGCTGCTGATCGTCAGTGCTGGTGAGCACTTGTGTTTCAAGTTGGCTCTATGCACTGCATGGTGCTCAAGGATTTGTGAGTGTGTGAGTGAGTGAGAAGCATACTTTATGACAGCAAGAGAAGCACAATGACGTTAGGTTAAATTTCAATGAAAACACATTCTGAATGATTGTGATTACCAGGGGAACCAGTAAAGAAGCTAACATAGTAGCATAGGGGGTATAGGACCCACATTTTTGCTCTAGGCAGTCATACAGATAGCCATGAGGCAATGGCAAGAAAATAAATGGGTATGATATAAGTCCCAGATGCCCACTCCCCTAAAACCGGTTCTGTGTACTAACGTTTCTATATATGTCCCACAAATAAGTTCATTGATATCAGCAAGGATCTGAGCCACACCATGAATAACCATCTGGAATTCTACTTCTATATATGTGCCTGAATTTGGGTGGAAAAGTTCTAAATGCTTGATAGCATGGTGAAGCATGCAGATAAAACACAATTGCAGCTAAGAGTGCTCTGTGACGCACAAGGGGTCCACTAGTGCCTTAACAAATCTAAAAGTAGAAGCCCCTGTGTCTGAAGGGCAACCTCATCTTGTGTAAAAAATTATTACTTACCAAAACATTTAGATGGCATTTCAACTTTTCTTGGAGTGTCCCATGTAATGATTTTGAAATAACTTCAATTCTTGGTGGTTCACATGGATAACCTTTTAAGAGGCTGAACTTCAGGTACAATGGCCCTATTTTTACAAAACGAAAATAATAAGTCTTTTGAACAAGATTATCATTAGCTGAATCTAATATCAGAATGACACTGTATAATAAGCTTGTACCCCGGCAGGCATGCTAGGCATCATATAATACATATATTCTCTCATCAAACATGAATACATATAGTGCTGGTATGGATCAAACCCATAACCTCTTGCACATAAACAATGCAACTGATAACAATAATCATATTCTTAGTCATCCTCTTGACAAATTTGATATCTTTTAGTTTATATTAATTAAAATACCTGTGTATCCTAGTTTGAAAAGAATAATTAATATACATTGAATTTTTTACCTGGTAAACTTCCAAGACCACTCTCTTGAATTTGAACCATGAAACTTGGAGGGGCAGTTGTGATGGCTAGGTATTGAAATGCAAGCAAAACATAGTTATTCTCATAGTTTAGACTTTGAGCTGGGCCAGATAAAAAGTTAAGGATTAATATTAATAAGGCAAAATCAGTGTTGCAAAATCTGCTGTCCATAACCAAATCTGATATAAACTTCTGCTGTGATATGGGGCATACAGCAACACACTCAACAATGGAGGGTTTATTAAACGCTACCTATCTCTTATATTGGCAAAACTGTACAAACGACACTGAACAACTTCAGTTCTTAAGCACTATACGGTACGGCTTCTTCGGGTGATAGAACGAATCGGACCTATCATATCTTGGATTTTCCTTGGTAGGGTTTAGCAGCAACCAGATACATAGGACTTAGAATAGGCCTGCTCTTATTGATGCTGCGTCTGCTTCATGTACCGGTATGGATCAGCATTTCATTTCAATGCAACCGACAGGCATCAGACATAGTAGACTTACTTACCGTGAAAATCGTCACCGAATATAGCCCTAAGAGCTTCAACCTCTTCCTCCTGTTCTTCCAATAGGCTCATTTTCCTCTTTAATCTTCGAACATCTTTTAGTTGAGTCAATATGAATATATTACTTGGAGTGCCGCCTATAGCCTATCGTATCCAGTGTACATAGGTAAGTTGCTGCAGCGCTGATAGAGTCTATACCAGATAGGATGGGCGTATTACCTGTAAGCTATAGTTCTAATATAACGACCCAGCTTAGCCTTAACGACATAACTACCCATCGCGTAGTTCCACAGTTTTATCTCTACTTTAGTGTGTTATTTTCGATCCTCTCTTCGCAAACCAAATCTAGAACTAACACCAATGAGTTGTTTTGAGAAACCATTATGTTTTCTGGTGCAATCGTAACGAAAGAGAGGCTGTTTGAAAGAAACTGCTTTGATCCCTCAGCAGGGTCAAACAAAAGAAGGATATTAACTGTTCTGGGAAAACCCAACTGTTGGAATCATAACATGATGATTCAAGCACCATATCAGCCCAAATTCGTTGAAAGGGACAGCGCATGTATATATCTTAGGGACTCCTTTATTTGGGTTGAAAGGCAAACTCTTCACTTTCCTCGCTCCTATTTTTGCTCCGTAATGCCCTTACATATTACAGGCAGAGACGGTTTTGGAGGGCGCGGGGCCCTGGGCCGAAAAACGTTAGCGGGGCCCTATGACGTCATGTATTGCAATAGAGTTCAGGCATTATCGTCCAGCAGAAGTTACGGAGATACTGTATTGCCTCCAGTGGGTAAACTTTCAAGTTATCACTTACTCTCACCAATGTAATATGGGCAGTTAAACACATACCATCTTCTTAGCATTTAAAACCTGGGCCCCTGGAGGTGCGGGGCCTCGGGCCATGGACCTGTCGGCCTCCCCCTAAAACCGCCACTGCATATCTACATCAATGCCACCCAAAAGACAGGGGTGCTTTTCACAGCATTCTATAATATATATGGAACATGGACCGCTGAGGACTACTGCGCAAATGTGCGACGCACAAGTAATGTTGCTTAGGACAATTTCCGGAACATTTCGTTGCATATCATTTTTGAACTCGAGAACGTACTGCAGAAGAATCTACGATCCTACATGTCAAAGAAAAATTTCTATAAACTCAACGTATTAAAGTGCGAGAAGTAAGAAGCGCAAAAGACAAATGATGGCCTAAAGAGTAAGAATGATTTCGGTTCGAGACTTTTTTGTGAAGGGCTAAAAAGCATTCAATATCCTTCCTTGAATGCCGAGGGAAAGTGATGACGTCTCAAATCAACGGTTTTAGGAATAGTACAATCAGACTCAAGATATCGAAAGGGAAGGTTGGAATAAGCTGTTTCCCAAAGTAGCAGACCTGCAGTGTATATAGTGTTTAACCTAGAGGCGTTTGAATCTCAAAAATCTCTGGTCAAAACTCTGTTAATATTCCTTGGTTCCTTGAGTTAGGAACCAGCATTAAACAAAAGGGTGTGGTTAGAGAGAATCAAAAACTTTGAAACTTGTTATCTCCGTGTTGGGAAAGGGCATCACTCTCAATTTTGTCCATTGACCTTCTCACCAATAGGGTAACTTGAAAATTGAGGGTTTTCCTCTTAATTAAAAAATGTTCAACACTGTGACGTCACACTTTTCCACTGCATTGTGTATAGTATGGACCAAAATTGATAATATATAAATATATGGTATTGAAGTCAGGCATACAGAAAGCCGTAGAAAACTGTGAAAGTTTCTTCGCTCTCAAGAAATTGATATATCATGCCTCTTTACAAACCTATACGTTCATATCAAATCCAAAAGCTTTTAAATCGACGCATTCAGATCTTTTCATTTTGTCGATAAACATTAAGTTCGCGGGGCAGCCCAGTAAGCTATTTTGCACCATTGGGGCATATGGGGAAGAAAAAGAGAGCGTTTCTCTTCGACTCAATCTAGTCTATGTCAGCCGCTAAAGCTTTATACAAACCTAGAGCGTTAGCAGACTCTCTTTCGTCAATGACTTTCAAAAATAATTCTGCATTTGTGACTTGAATCTTGCTTGGGCATAATTTAATATAATAAGTGAGAACGTGCGTGTGTCTAAGCGGAATATGCTGCCACACCTTTTTTGCCTATCATTAGGGAGTTTTTGCAACAGATGACGATCCACCAGACGACGACGAGATTAGAGAGAGAAACTTGGGCACTAGTTGACGACCTGTCGTCTGCTAAATTGTGCTTTCGCAAGCCGTCGAGCGCGTAGTCCATTATTTGTTGTTTGATGATCAAGATGTAAAAGAATATCTGTGAGAAGGTGGGAAGATGTTATTTGTAGAAATATACGGTGGTTTATTGCTGGCTTACGATGCCGGTGTTATCACTTTGCCATCTTTATGTTACAAGTTACACATCGAATTTGTTATACCGTATTGAAATTACGAGAAATTCGACTAGGAAGAACTGTTAAACAACGAGTGTACTGTTGGATCGTTTCAAGAGGGATGACATAGTCAGACTATCTGAAGTATTAAAGATCCCAGGATGATCTCTAAGTATACATAACAATAATGAACCAAATACTGGTATTT
>JAAAKL020011091.1:0-13902 GCA_010016065.2 Carybdea cf. marsupialis auct. non (Linnaeus, 1758) | reverse complement strand
AGATAAATCATTAGTAGTTGTGCAATATTATAGTATGGGGACGGAGCGGAGACGGGGTAGGGGGGTATCGGTGAAATGCAGTTCAAAAAATAAAACCTCGAATTGTGAGAACAGCATACGAATGATAAAACTCATCTCTTGCTATCTTCTAACGGCATTGATTTGTTGTTAGGATAGATAGTTCCATTAAGATGAACCAATTTCGTATGGAACCTGTTCAAAGCATACAGAGTTTGCTTTTCATTGTAAATTTTGGAAACCAGTACTAACTTAATAAAATTTACGATGGTCAAAAACGTTTTTTCAGTTTTAGCCCCAGTTCTCTTTCAACAGATTAGATGAACTCCATCGTTTTACAATAGCCCACGTCTTCCTCTCTTGCCGTAATAAATGTACCCCCGTGGAAAGCACTCGTGCTTTTAGGGATCAAAGAACGAATTATTGCACAATTATAGAATGAAATCCTTAATTTTTCAGAACGTTCTATGTATCTCTTTTGCTAATTTTATATTTGCCAATGCAGCATGCATTGAATTTGTTACTTTATGGATACATGAAGTTTGTTTCAATCGGAAAAACGACCGAGAATCACCTCGTAAGAGTGAATGTCTATGTTTCCAGGCGGAACGGGAAGGTGGATCATTGCCTTCAAAATGTGGTAGCAATTCTCAACAGATATAATTTTCACTTCTGTATAAGCGTAGCAGCTTTCTATAATTTTTATTCAAAGTTGCTCTATTTTATTACCGTAAAGCTGCCAATGTCAATACCTGCGCTTTATGCATTTTATTCCGTAGAGCTACCACTGTCAATACCCGTGCTTTATGCATTTCGCTGAACTTGATCCTTCAATAGCTTTAGTAAGTATGACAAGTGAATTTAATAGTGTAGACCCTCTCTCTTATCCAAACATGAATTTTACGTGGGGATAATGGTGCACAATATTTAGTTCCATACACAACATTACATACACGTGAAATATTGGCTTTACTGTTGCTGGTCAAGCGATTGAAAGCTCTTATGGTGGTTATCTGCTATTATTTGATTTCTATTTTTCTGTTAAGTGAAAACAATTACTTCTCTCGTAGTGAATGTGGACTGTGGAGCCAGGAAGTTTCTTTTCTTTAGTGGCTGCTTTCAAAATTGAACTTTTCTTGCCTTGTACTGTCCACTGCCCCGTCGGCAGTATAAGTACGAATCATACGAAACCGAAGTTTGTCTGCTGGTATTACCAATCGTTCATGCCCACTTAAAAAGAATCGGAACCCCCTTTAACGTTGTCAGGCACGGAGACCCCTGAACCTGGCAATCGAAATTCAGAGCTGATGAATGAATGATGAATCGAACAGAAAGAAGGTTATATAAGGGTATAGAAATTTCTCATCAATATAAACATCCAATGGGGGAAAGTTCGGAGAAACGTGTTTGGGAGTAAGTGATTTAGTCAATGATTTTTATTGCACTTTGGTCTGCATATATGCGGAGAAACCAACGCTTTCCGTTGTACACCATTCGGAACAATATCTTTGAAGTTACATAGTCTCAGTCTGAATTGTGGCTTCGTTTCATATGACGGCATTTATATTCAGAGCTTTCTCCTCGTACTTAATAATCTGTTTCGTGTAGTTGGTAGCTGACTTGTTTTTTATTATTTTGATACAATCTGCCCTTGACAATGGAGTTGATTTTGTATTGGCCTAGGAAATGTGCTCGTATGAAACAGGTCCTAGTAAAGAGAGTAGTCTTTGATTTCATGACGGTCTTTGGTATCACTATGAACTAGCCGAATGGGTGTTGTCTTTTCTTGATGCGTGAAAAGTTCGACTTACTTCACATATTGAGGCCGTTGTTCTGGACCAAATTGCAACTTTGGACCAAGTTAAGCGGAATCAAGATGAGGCTCAAGGTACAAAAATGGAAGAAGATACACTGTCAGCAAACAGTCGCATTTATTTAAAACTATTGAGTTACTGATACACAAAGCCAATACTATAAATGCAAACGCGTTTTCTACATAATTACAACTGAATGGTGTAACTTGAAGACTTCAGCAGTCATAGCTAACGACGGCCTCACAGTGATTTTGAGTTGTAGTTTGATTTAGTTGCTAGAAAGTCGATTTTGGCGTATCTTGGTCCCGAGACGTAACTCGGTCGGGACAATGCGATGATCGTATTCATTCTCGTTTCAGGGCTTTTTCTGCGGATCCGAAGAAGACTTCGATGATTGGTGCCAAGCAGTCCAAGAGGTACCTTCCTTTCACTGTATTATAAACTGTGAGAAAGCAATGTTCAGTTGCTCGAGATAGAAATAGCTAACCTAAACTGCATATTTGAACTGCGGAATTTTGTAGAAAAATGTGATTTTCATGCCATTTGGATCTCTATGAACAGTCCTTTACGAAGAGGTTAACAAAGAAAGAATAGGTAGATCTTTCCAAACATGGGGATTATAAAAGGAAATGGGTCCAAATTTTAGACTACCCGGTAATCCTCGTATCTACATGTAGCCTACGTTTTTTCGGAAAGGGCGTTCTTTCGGATTTGCCATTATCTCTCATTACACCCCCCCATAAGCGTTGGGCCTGGACCCCGACCTCATGTTGTAACATTGCCTCCAGATCACAGAGCTAACTCGTACTTGAGTTAATTTGCTTTAAGCAAAGACCGTAACCAATTAACGTGTAAAAGCTCGTTTTTAACGATTTTAGAAACTCTTTAGGGAAAATAGTATGGCCACAAAGATTGAGGGGGCGTCTCTCCTACCCACATATTTTAGAAAGATTGATCTCGCAGTTTTTTTAAATCCGAAATAATAATCGCTGGGAGCTGATGTCGAGATAAGTGGTAAACTGAATATTGCAGCCATCATACACACGCCAATCCAGCAATAAAGGAACTAACAATATCGTTCGAGATGAACAGAGTGATAGGAGAATCTTTTGGTTGCACACCAACCAAGAGATCGAAAATTCATATGCAGAGAGAAACTACATTGTTTATACTTGCATTTATGACGTCATAAGAAACGTTCCAACACACACCTCGGGGGCAAGCGAGCTAGATATCGAACTGAGTGTATCGACAAATACGAGCAATAACGCCTTACTTTGGCAATGCTGTATTCTACAGATTGTTTCACTCACTTGCACCGCAAACTTCAATAGTTAGCTCCGAATTTCTGACATCATATAACGAAAACCTTGAAAATGCCATCGAACATATTTATTACTGCTTGCCTTTTTATAGAATATTTTAAGAACATGTAATGTATATAAAAGTCTTATGGGACAAGAGAAGATGTGTAATTTCACGGACAAGTATTCCACAAACGCCCACCGTTGATAAAAACGCACCTTAGTTCGTAGGTTCTAACACGCTTAGAATACATAGCACAGTGATATGAGCTAGATTTACTAGAAATTGTGGGCTGGACATTGCGCGAAACTGACTCTGAAACCTCGTTTTGTACGAGTGTTGCAAAAGTTACTGCGCTGCCCCAAATACGTGTATGAAGCTTCATCTTTCCCACACTATATAAACGAAATATGTTTTGTGTCGAAAACATACATAAAGTACGGCAGATTCGGGAGGGTTTCTGTAGCATTGAAGTACCGTAAAGACGAAAGGATGAGAAAGTAAGTGGTTTATGTGGTACCACTAATATGACGGTAAGGCTTCATTATCTAGGAGTTTGGAATACGGTCTTGGAAGAAGGGATGGAACCTTGCGCCCTCGAATACCCTTAAAAGGGATTTAGATCTTCCTAAATGCTCAAGCCAACTAGAAGCTTTACCAAGATGCATCCTTCATTGTTAACAAGCGGTGATGTTAAATGCCTTTTTGATCCGAATTGCCGCCGAATTTGTAAGTTTCCAAGAGAAGCGACGACCTCTTTAGGGTAGATATTCTTATTTGTTTTCTGTCGTGTTCCCCATGAAAATTGTTGTCGATGCGAAAGTAGTTATTAATGGAATGCAAATAATAAAAATGGTTAATTTTGCTCAGGAGAATTCGTATGGAGTACAGGTTTCCTTAACCAGGTAGAACACTGGCAGAAGAGTTCATGCACAGTTATGATTTATCCATTAACTTGATCTGCCCTGATAGTTCTTGTGTATGAGCAAAAATTTTCTTGCGATCCTGACTTGGCACTATTGCAAGCTGGATCATGCTTGGCAATATGACCAACTGGACCTGGTTTACCAGTCGCCCAACAGAAATAGCATGTAGAGGCTCTTGCAAAGCATTGCCGGCAAAACATTTGGTGCACAAGTTGACATGGATTGGTTGCCCCCTGTATTTACGGTAGGAATTAAATGGTTAAATTAATGCAACCAAGTAGAATCGACGGCGAAGGTACGTCTGACCTGACGTAGTTACACCCCAACCATATTAGTTAATTATTGTTTTCTAAGGCTACGAAGATTAAATGCACAATTCATCTACTTTTGATGTATGCACTTAGCAGATGTCAGAAGTATACTCATCGACTAAGAAGTTGAGCAGCCAAAGTGCTTGGTAGGAAATTGAGGACTTTTTCACTCTAAATGTTCGCAGGAATATTTACAACGTTTGCGATCATGTATCGCATACAGTGCCTTGTGTATTATAGGTTAACATAGCTAGGTGCACCGTTTTTTGTCTCGTCTCAAGCTGATAGTGGATCCAGAAAGGCGCCCGATGTTCGAACTAGCTGCTAAACGACCACGACATTGGCCACCATTTGAATTTCCGAAGAGACCATGTGATGACTTGGATTCAATCAAATCAGGTACTATTGATGTTTGTTATGTATTTATATAATTTCTTACTTACGGCTATGCAGTTTTGTAAGAGGAGTAGAAATGTTGGTGTCTAGTGGTGCGGGGGAGTTAAGTAGTCAAAAGTGTCTGACAATAGCTCCAGATGAATGTTTTGAGAGATATGAAAACCGGATGAGAGGGGATAGGAGCACCAGTGCCGTTTTTCATACAAGGTAGGGTTGCCACTTCAAGATATCGAGTTATTTTAATGGAGTAGAAATATATAGTTCCCAGAAAAATTGGCGTATTGCAAACAAGAAATAATTCCCAAGAAGATGGTGGTTGCCATTGTATTTAAACGTGTCAAAATCGTAGGTATTCGAGAGATACTTCAACCATCTTCAGGCTAATGGACTCTGGAAGTGAAGATGGGAGAAGTATCTCTCGAAAGGTAGCTCAGAAAAAGACTACGACTTACGACATGATAAGCATCTACGCCATTCAAAGATGTTGTCCTAAACGGTTCAGACAATGTAGAAGGCCGGTGTATTTTGGACTGCTTTTCACTGCAGTGTCGGTATATACGTACATTTATCTGTAGATTACATATCGGTTAGGTACTGACCACATGGTGGAAATAAACTGCTGGATGTCGATAGATCAAAATATCTTACTCACCTTTTAACTTATGTATTAAAAACGTGACACCCCACAGAGTAGATTCTAGGGAGTCCTATAAAAGTGCATAGCCGACGAACTAATTTGGGGAAGGAAAACGACAGGTCTCGGGGGTCAACATCCCATTACAAGTTTCACTTCGGCTACATCCTTTTTATTCCCACTTGGCAAAGGTACAAAGATTCTTCTTACGACTATATCACTCTCAGTGGAGAATTGTTTTCAAGAGGCCATTATTTGTTTATGCGAATCAAATGGAAGATACTCTTCTTCTTAGTTATCAAAACAAATTAAGCTATTTAATGATACTGGTTTCTTGATGTAACTGTAGGCGCATGTCGAGATTTACCTCTAGTATCCAGTATCGTAATGTGTTTCGTGTGTTAAATTTTGACTAGAAGTTTAAGATCGGGATGTATTATACTATGATAAATATACGATTCTTTGTCTTTTCCATTTCCGGCATTATCACATTCTGGTTTTGCTGCTCCCTTTTCCCGCAGAGTTCACAGAATTAAATTACGATTATGGTGACGAGGAACGGGTCTTCGATACGGATGGAGAATACGAGATACTGTGATTAACAGTAATTAACATTTGTGTACTATTTTTAATTGTAATGAGGGTACTCCTGCCGATGTTCCAGCACTAGTGAATAACTTATAGAGGCATGCATGGTTTATAATAATCGACAGTGCCGGTAGGGGTTATAATAAACTGTGTTATGCCATTGGTTTGACTATGCCGACTTTGATATCTTTAAGCGGTTATAACGGCTTTCATCACTGTCTATTCTGATGTTCCATATTTCACAATTCACTTTTTAACAATTGCCTAGTATAATAGGCGGTGGTATCTAACAGCTAGAATTCCTGTTCTTGGAGAAGCCAAGCTTGACGAATAGGCATGTTGCCAAACACGCATAGGCAAATTTGGCTTCCCGCTATCTACGCAAAAGTTTCGGTGCAAGAATACTGATGCGCGAGCCAAGAAGGACACTTAGTCATTTTTAGCATTTCTTTGCAATAACATTCTGTATGAATGTAAAGTTAACAATAAAGTTTTAATAACAAGTAAGTAAAGATGCATGAAGAGCAATTGAATAGTGAAAAAGATAAATTGCATTTTAAAGATGTACATACCGCCTGGTGAAACTTCCCAGATCTACAGTACACGGATCTGCCAGACAGAAGCAAGACAGCGTATGATACATAAGCGCACGTACGCATAATCACATGAAGCATAATGTGAGATACTAGATTTATTAAGTTCCGTTCTCTGATCATGTAATCTGAGCGTCATAGACCACAGGGCTCTGAATCACTGCGTTATCCTGCAGTGACAGCAGCTTAATGCAGCTTAGGGTAGTTTCCCATGAAAATGTTGAAGATTCCTTCCTAATTGTAAATTGTTTCGTGTTAATGAACTTTAACAAATTGGGAATCTGCCACTCTCTGTGAAATGTCGGGGTTCAATTAAAAATTGTAGAAGGAAGTCGTTTTTCTTCTTTGTCAGCATGTTTCAAGGGATCAAGTATTGGAAGTAACTAAGTAGAAAACAAGAAAGAAGAGATCCTTTTATTTGCAGGCATTAGTAATTTAGTCAGAAAATTAAGAGAGGCCTGGCCCCCCTGTACAGTATTTTGAAAGTACCCAATTTTGCGCCCTTGAGAACAAGTGACATTTCAGACGAATTTGGTTAGCGAATGCTATGTAAAGTTGATCTGTACTGGCGGTTAAATCCATAATAAGAAACAGTTGAATAGATAAGTAGAGTAAATTACTCTCTGCGATGCCACTGAACCTGCATCTTGCAAATCCTCTTTTGTCGATATTAAGGCGCCTTTTGCAGATATATGCACTTCATTCGATAGGATTCAGCAGTTTTCGTCATTGCTGTGCCAGGCAGAAGAACTGGGTCGAACAAATTGTAAATTCCATGACAATGACAATGCGACTGTCTGGCGTAATGATCGAAGCTGAAGTGATAGCTTGTGAAGCAGAAGCTTAATGCAAGCCTCTCCTTTAGCAAAATAGATTGGTGTAAAAAGCCATTATGACTGATTGTTTCGTAGTCAAACCAACTGTTGTTTGGATGTTCTAGGCATGTTTGTACAGTTGTAGTCTGCAATGTAATGATATTATAATGGCTTTCGTTTCTTGTAACTTTGCGAATTTCGTAATATAAATGCTGCTTAAAGTGGCTGACCCATAGCGCTTGCCAATATTGATTGTTTTGTGTACATTTTCGCAAAAGATTTCAAGACAGATGTTTTCCTCTTGTGAAGCTGTTTGTTTGCACTGTGTCATGTATAGTATTGCTGGTAATGCAATTATCTTTACATGTTTACGGGTAGAATAGCGAGAAATACTTCGCTGATAGACCTTAACTAACGTATCACTTTGAAGTGTTTTAGAGGGGGGGGGGGGGGGGGGGGGGGGGGGGTGGGGGGGGGGAGGGGGTTGAAGTGTGTATGGCTGTATTGCGTCATACATTACAATGCAATTCGTGGCAGGTCGTGCAATAGAGAGACTGGAGAACTGGTATTCTCCCCAGTGGGGTATAGTTTCCAATTTTGTTTTGATGTCCACGAGAAGAGTATGGGGATATGTTTCTAACTTTAGGCATTTAAGCACGAATCCCTGGGCCATGACCCAGTTTCCACCTCCCAAAGCCTCCGCTAAGTCAAATGAAGGGCTCTTTCTTTCAGATTCCTGCCATTACACAGGAGAATGTTGCTAGGAACCCGTCTCTCTGATGCACATTCTCAAATACTTCGTTTTCGAATTAATCCTATTTTATGTTACTCGTTTAAGACGAGTCTTTTTTAATTTTAAAACACTGTTTCTATAGTTCGTATTGAATTCAATTGGCCTGATTCAATTGACCACAGCCCTTTATCGTTCTCGTGAACTCCTTGCAAATTGTCGAATCAATCTCAGAATCGTTTTTCTAAGTTGTTATATCAATATAATCTGGTACGCATTTGGTAAAGTTTAATAATTAATCTTCCTTAGAACGTATTTATTATTGTGTTTTCTTTATATTAGGGGTGTTAGGATCCCAAATTACGGGTTACTGGCGTGTTTGTTAGAGATTTTGACGTTTCGATTTTATAAAAACTTCGCATATATCCTGTTCAGTTGTCCCTGGTTCAAGCACCCTTTTAGATGAATGATTCCTCTTCAATTTTGAAAAATGTATCAACATCGCTACGAGCTATTTAAAGCATGAACGTACTTTTGAAATTGTTATTAACTTGTTTGAATGGACTATGGGTTTGACATAATTTTACACGAACGCAGCGTGATAGGACGGACTGCAAGTACTTCGTCTGCAAAATGTAGAGGTACATGTTATATTCTCAGGAGTGGATTGCATGGTGTCCCATCGTCTATCAGAGCACGAGAGATTCCTTCAAGGTTTTGAGTTGTGTCAAATAAGGAACTATTTTCGATCTAAAATAGCAAGAATTTTTGGTTCGATTTCCCACACAGTGACACAGCCCATTATGTTTACGCTGCACAAGTAAATGTGCGTATGATTGATGTACTCCTTTATCATTGTCTCTTATTTTATGATCCAGATGCAGATCAGTACGATTGTTATCTCTGGTGTGCCTTGAAGATTTATAACCTCAAATAAACGTGGCAGACATAATCGGTAGTACTGATTTAGCCCCCTCCCGCCTGCTGTATTTGTTTAACGGAAATTCTATCGAGAACCTGGACAGTTCGTAAGTAAGGCCCTGGTTCTGGTTGACGCCTTGTACTATGATGAAGTACCAGTAAAGAAGAGGGAGCTTTCAAGTTGGTAGTTGGACCTTCCTTCTTTCTTCCGTTAGGAACTCTCAGTGTGTTGATCCTGTTACGAGGGATGATCGGCCATATTGCTTGTCGGTTGCGAATTGTTGAAAGATATTTCGTACATATCCAGCACTACTGTGAACCAGTCATTTCTTGGGTAGTTATGTAAACCCAGTAAATGTAGTGATGATACGTCTGTACGATCAGATATAAATTCTGTTTATTCAGCAACGTTTAGTACGTGGACCATTAAGTAGTGAGAAGACAAGGCACTTGACTTTCTATTCGAAATGACTAGGATGCTGTATCACCAACTCGTTCGCTAGTGCTATTTTGATGCCAGCCAAGCTCCTTAACAGTACACCGGGAACTTACTATTACCTTTTGGGAAGCGGTTCCACGAGATAACAATTGTGGTGCAAGATCTTTCGTAGTTGAAGGTGAATGTACTTCTTCGTATGAAGTGATGGGGTTTATGCAGGTCTATATTCCATGTCCTCCGTGGATATGCTTTATGTTGCATTCATATTCTATGGCCATGAAGTTCTATAGAATCTCTTAACAACAGCATTTATATAGTACAAGAAGAGATTATGACTAGCTATAGGAGATTGTAGTTCAACTACTTGTATTCCCTATTCGAAAATGAAGTTTTACGGCAATTTTCTTGAGGGTGTTACTATAATGACATTTGGGAATCGTTTGATTTTATGTCATTTTCATTACGTGTAAACACTTATTAGAAATTTGTATATTTTTGAACAGACTTAACTTTGTTGTAGGATTTATGTTGATGTTTGTTAGTACCGAAAGAAATATCCTGAACGTTGATAACACGTGACTCTTCCTATAGCAGAGTTCAACATAAGCACCTTGTGACGTCACAAATAATGACGCATTGCTTGACGTGGCAAATTCTAAATTAATGTTCACAATTTTGTAGTACTTTCAATTGGCCGACTATACAATTATGTCTCATTTTCCAAGTAGTGTCGCTTTACATATTGTCACAACACACATATGTAGAGGAGTAATCAGTGATACAGTTGTAACGGTGATTGCAATGCAGGGTAGTGAATTCAACTGGACACAAGCTCGAACTGGTGCGAAGGTACGTTATCAGATAGAGTTCAAGTGTAGCCGGCACAGTATTCTACATGCATAACCTGCACATCAATCGATAGGTCGGCTGGAGCTTTTCTATAGTAATGAACAGTGATGGGTAAAATGTTTGCGTTAGTCCGATTTTGAGGCTTGAAAGATAAAGGAATTAGCGACGGACTGCATCAAACTACAAAGTACGGCTTTCTGCGGCAAAGATTTCTAAAATGAACCTTTACTATTCACGTTTTGCTCGAGCAGGGTATGGATTTCTACACGATTGCCCTGGTGGTAGATGTTTGTGCCCTGTCCCCCATCTCTTTAGCCTATGACAATATTAACGATATGAAATAGCGTGAAAATATGCAATTTTCGAGGGGTTAACCAGGGGTATTACCTATCACCGGCCAACAACCACAGATGTTCTGCGATTTAAAGGTGAGAATAGAAATGAAAACATTTGCTCACCACTGCTTTGTACGTTTCTACTGCTCCTTTGCTTTTTGGCGTAAATTTTGAAAGTACCCTTGGATCAGAAGGATCGTTGTGAATTTTTGTCTTTCCCCGCGATGGATTTTTGGCGATTTTACAGCCCTCCTGTACAAGAACATAGTTGTAAAGGAATCCTGCAGCTTAACATCGGGGGTTAGATATATACCGGTGGTAAGTAAATGTTATCGTTTCTGTTTTCGCCTTTTAGTTGCAGAATTTCTATGGTTGATGTTTTCCTGTGGCGGCTAGTACCCTTTGTTTTCCATCCGAAAATTGCATCTTTTTCTCATTGTATCTCATATTCTTGATGTACTCATAGAGACCTATCGATTAATGTGTGGGTTATGTATGTACTTTACTGTGCTGGCTATACTTACACTTCTATTGCACCCGCTAACTTCTCTAGTTGGGTTTTTGGTTTTGGCAATGCCAAAAATATAACGTTCTTCATGAATTCTTTGTAGCCGTAACGAGAATATTTCTTGCATGCAGGTCTCGTGTACAACAATGTAAATCATAACAATCAAACTAAGGAATATATAGCGAATTTTGAAGGGCTTGAGCCTGCTATTCTCCTTACGAACGTACTCGGTATCTTCAATATCTGGCTGGTCATCGTTGCAGTCTATAACCTTACAGATTATATTAACCAACAGAGTCTTTTGCGGAACTCGCGGGACCGCCCTTACACTAGAACCTTGCACAACCTACCTGCGCAGTAACTATGACTCAAGAGATAACATGGGAGTGGCACTAAACCTTCATGATATGAATAAATGAATGGGTGCCCTGGTAATGAACTGGTTTCTCTCAGCATGGGTGAAGCAGGACGTCATACATTTTCTTATGAAACTTTAAATCATGGAACTCTCTTTGAAACAGGCCTACGTATGGCGGTCTCTTTGCTGTCAGTTGGTAGTTAGTACCCACTTACTATTCACAATTTATGAGTATCGCAAAGTCCACGGCACCGGAACTGTTTTTTGAAATGTACAGTTAGATATATTGTCAAATATGGATATTTCAAAAGTAACTGCGGGTTGACCCCAACTTTGCATTCGATACAGTTTATCGTCGCATACTTGTCCAAAATCTAAAAGAATGATAACTTGTTACCAAACATGTTGTAGATTATTTAAAATCCTATTTAACTGAAAGAATTCCTCAATTATCCGTACTTGGAGTATTATTTGATGTCACTCGACTCGACCATGGAGTTCCTCAAGGAAACTGCGGTGCGTAGTCGTTCCGTACAATATTTTCATTCAGTACTCTGTTCATCGTAATGGCTACGCCGATGATCCACAACTCTAATTTTCCCTTTCAATTACTAAACAATGACACAAAGTGAGCCAAATCTGCCATGGGTGCATTGTATGGGTATCGAGCAACTCGATGCCCATGCTGGACGATAGCAAGACTTAACACCAAACGACAAGAGCTAAGGTAAATCAGGAAATTCCTAGCCAGAAATGTTGCGGCTCCCGTTGCCCCCGTCCCTACGACTTTTCAGAGGATCTGCACTGGAATCCAGGGCAACGTTAAATTAATTGCAGTTTTGAAAGCACTGCATGTACTACCCGCCTAAGATCCCAAAACACCTTTTCGTTCTTCCTATGGAAGTTAGTTAGTATGAGTTGAAGAAAAGTTTGTTGGTGGTACAAGACAATAAAACTGGACGAAACAGTGAAAACATTTTAGTACTGAAAAGCGTTTTTCGTCTGACCCTCTTCAGATTACAGAATCGTCAGAATTGAGATAGAGAAGAAATCCGTAAAACTTATACCAAACTGTGTTTTGAAAGTAGCCAATCAGATATCTGACTGTTAGATTGGTGCTGTTTTGACCAACCAGTGTCATCGGAACTGAATGGTTACCTGAAAAAAAGACCCAATGAAAAGACAAATTCTTTTTGTCTGAAGAGCAACGGTTTTCTTGCTTTGATGTGGACGGATTCGATGACGGCTACCGGGCTACGTGGAAAGCAGACCTAACTCTACCTATTATGCGAGGTCGGTTAGAAAAGCACGTTCAATTGTTGGACTGTGCCTATCTAGCAATACGTGTAGAAATAAACTTAGGAAGTATGCGATTCACCAAACATAACTCATCACAGGAAATAGTGGCCTTAACAGTCCTTACCTTAGCTCTCAGCTTTATGACTAATGGCTAATATTTTTGTTGACACCTTTCTATCTTATAAATCACTGGGTAATGCATGAGCTTAATGCCATTTAAGCCGTATAAAAGTTATTATAAAAGTTCTTATTGAAAGCCATATCAATCAAAGACAAGCAAATCGCTTAAAGCAGTTCCTGTACTACATTTTTTGCTTGGAGAACACACTGACGTGAAGAAGAGATGGGCAAAGGAAAGCCGACTGATGATTCAGGAAGTACGTAAGTTACTACAGGTTCACAAAGGAACACAGTATCGATTAGGCCAAGGCCGATGAAATTCTAAACATAGATTGATTGAATTTCGTTTAAAAAACAACAATGTTGATTGCTTTTTTCGAAGGGTAATCCCATAGGACACTCTATTTTAATGATATCAAATGCATTATGCTGATGTTATAATGGTATTAAACTTGCATATTTATCAACATAATTCAGTAAAATATCCTATAAGTTTAGTAGATATATTGACTAATTGGTGTATTAAGCCCCCGAAGTGACAGAGGAGTTCAACAACTTGTCGAGTATTTCGAGATTGCTAATAACGGTCAGGGTTCACATGCCTACAAAAGCCTTTATCTTGGTGTAATGGCACTATATAACACTTCAAGCACCCCAATTCAACACCATTTATCTATGACGATATCTTTTCGCACCTCCTGGTTAGCACAGAAAGGCATTCCCAAGGGAGACCTTAATCTATAACATGATGAATAAAACAAATTTGATCACACGCTGTTACAAAGAAGGGAACGATTGGTATTTGGCTAGTGCAAAGAAAAACATATGCTCCAGGAGAGGCTCGAACTCTCGACCTTCGCATTTCATCGTCATTACTGACATATAAGTACGACGCGCTAACCGACTGTGCCACTGGAGCTTGTAAACTGCGGTTCAATTTATT
>JAAAKL020011090.1:0-13903 GCA_010016065.2 Carybdea cf. marsupialis auct. non (Linnaeus, 1758) | reverse complement strand
TCTGACTGTCAGATTGGTGTTGTTTTGACCAATCAGTGTCCGTGAAGCTAAATGGTTAACCGAAAAGGCCCAATGAGAAGACACATTCTTTTTGTCTAGAAAGCAGCGGTTTTCTTGCTTTGGTTTTATTGCTTTGGTAAAGTACAAGGTATCTTGTCTACGTCCATGCCGCCGTGATACCAAGAAAAGATAATATAAATTTAATTAAACTGCTAGGTTATGCTAGCGACATGGATATAACTTCTCCAAACTGAAAATGTCACAGTAAACAAATAAGATAATAAGCTCAAAAGAATGTAATCAATGTGTAAACAGCGAGAATAAGAGCCGTTCGCAGATTTCGCCATAAAGATGCGAACTGACTCCATTTATTCCTTGTTGTCAAAAAAGACTTCCATGACGACTATGTCGGTTTATCATTTAGAACCGTTTAAAGGTGTTTCAAGGTTCAATCCGCTTTCGCTATCGGAATAGTTTGTGCTTTCTTTGAGACTGATGAATCCCCAGCACCACCAAGAGTTGAAATAGACGATGTATCGGCCGCATTTTATGTACGGACAAACAAACATAATACTGGTGTCCTTCTTTTAAATAGATTTACTCACCGGCCTCTGCTAGCAACTTTGCATCCAACCAGGCCTGAATCCTGTCTTTTGTAACGTGAACTTTGACAAATTCATCGAGGAAGCCTGGATTTTCTATAAGAAAAATCTCAACAAGGCCTGCGTTGAGAAATCCTAAAAGTAACAAGGAATAGTAAAATTTGTTGAATACAAAAGAGCAACACACATTCAGTTTATGGAAATAAAAATTTTAGTGTCAGCGACATTTACAGCTTTGAAGATACATTATACACAAGAATGAGAAACCTGCACACTACCACTTAAATATTTGTGTTCCGCAGGGTTTTCTTACCGGGGACATCACTGAAAATATCTGATAGTTGCAACTCTTTTAACATTGATCGGTGCCAACGAATAGATCTTTATAGTATCTGTGTAGCAATAGAACGTTAAAAATCAGATATGTCAGGATGTTGTCCCAATGGCTTACGATAGTATCTGTTCTGTGTTCTTGTTCATCACAGGTGAAAGGAGTTCTTTTTTCCACCACGAAATATGATAGTGACGGAGTAAACAAGAACTATAGCAGAGAGGTTCCTGATACCACTCCTGATTATTTTTACGTTGTCTGCTATAGACGTAGAAGGAAGAATAAAGAAAAGGAAAAACAGAGATGCTTTTACTCTTACCAAGGGCCATTTCATAAGAAGCAGAAACAAGTAATGGCTGAAGGATTACAACAGATTAAAAGTAACCTCTTCAACTCTTATCGATTTGAAGAAACGTGAATCCGACACCTGACTCAGAAATTACAGGCAATACAACTAGAGAACGTGGCCATGAATGTTAACTTTCATCAAATAATTTTAGCGACGACTATCGCACCACTGGGTTTAAGATGCATTGATACTTGTACCTCTTTTTAAACTTAGTGTCTCCATAATGAACCGCTCAAAATAGGAAGATGAGCAGTTTAACAGTTAAGAGCAAATAATACAGAGAGACATGGTGCCTGTATCTGGTTACCTAAATCATGCAACATCATCATGCAAAGTGAATCGGTTCACACTAAGAGCAGCAGCAGGTCAGGTCTGATCTTAGTTACATCAACACTTAATTTGGCTGGAATGTGAACACTGTGATTAGATTACGTAAGATTGCATACAACAAACAGCAGCGTCCAAACATGTAAAATGCGGTATATGAACCTAAGTATCAAAAGCTCTTCAAGTGTACGCGGAGGGGAAGCGATGACGTCACATATAAAATTTTTGGAAATGGTACGATTTGACACCCGATATCTCAAGGCAACCCTGGAATAGGCTG
The DNA here is from genome assembly GCA_010016065.2 of Carybdea cf. marsupialis auct. non (Linnaeus, 1758). Taxonomy (NCBI): domain Eukaryota; kingdom Metazoa; phylum Cnidaria; class Cubozoa; order Carybdeida; family Carybdeidae; genus Carybdea; species Carybdea cf. marsupialis auct. non (Linnaeus, 1758). Next base: position 12,014 of record JAAAKL020011090.1, on the reverse strand, counting down.
TTTCTTAAAATGGTGAAACATGAAAATCGAGTACGTTTTCATAATTCAAACATTTTTAAGATCATGACGTCACACTTTCCCTCCCCATTCTCATGAACGTTAGGAAGACCACAAACGACGTCTTTGGGAGCACCTTAATCTCTCGTTCCTGTATTTGGCAGCAAGAGGATATAAACTATCATATTTCATTTCAAATTGGTGTGGCAGCAATGAAATAATCTATGGCCAACGCTCAATGTGGAGTTACCTTGAGATGCAACAAGGGCATTTACTATATTTCATGTAATATTATGAAGGCGAAAGAAAGCGATAACTAACTTTATACCACACAAAACGAAAGTTAAAAATTTAACGCAGAAAGGAACTTGTAGTCATTATTCGGAATAACCTACCGTATTAAAAATCTTGTTGGTTTTGGCAACCTCAATAGTAAAATTACGCAAAGCAAGTGAACCATTCTACTTCATCTTATCCCTGGAGAAAGAGAGGCAATTGCATAACAGTACGTATCCACACACTGCGAATACTCTAATTGCTGTTGCAAGGTTTCGGTTGGCTGCAAGGACTTCAATGCAGACTGGGATAGGCCTGGGTAACTAAGGTATTATTGTACATGTTGTTAGGAGTAAAGGAACAACGAGTACTCTGTTTAGAGATTTTGTTATAATGTTCCACGTATTCGTATGAATTTAGGTTACCTTTCCATTTAAACACAATAATCAATTATTTTACCTTAACATTAGATCCTTCTAAAGAATATTATGTGTCGAAGATGTGTCGAGCGTTGTTCGAACATACTGGAATTCTGATGTCGGCCTGACATCGGAGGGAACTTCAAAATAGGAATGATATTATTCTTGGTGCCTCAACACACTCAAAGGGGTTACTCTACTTTGATTTTCTGATATACTAAGTGGGATATACACTGTCTACAAAATCAAGTATTTAGTTCTCCCTGTCTGTCCTATATATTTTTGCCAGCTGCTTGAGCAATCGATGAAATTTTCATGATCGGGAACATATCAGGGTTACTGCAATTATGGGTAATAATTAGGACTACGGGATTATTATCTTCAGTAAGTTTTTTTCATCTAGGTTTTCTTCGGGGTGCGTTTTTAGTCTTGTATCTCTATTCCCCTATTCGGTGACGATTTAACCGTTTGTTTCTCAATCATCCAGAAGGTGGACTAAGTTACTTTCTACAATAATCGGGAATCGAGGTTATACAGGATTTCGATGTTAGACTACAGTTTACCCTCTAGGGCAGCGATTCTCAACGGTTACTAAAAAGTATCGAATAAAGGATCTGATTGTTCCCAAAAAATTTCACCTATGGCTTTTACGATACTTTTACATACACCAAATATGTACAGTTCATAAACAAGCGGGAACGAGATAATGATATAAATTTATACATCTGTGCATATATATTCACGGTTTTCACAAATAGGGCATTAGTAATCAATGGGGTGATGCACTGCGGTGAGTGATTGGCCAAACCCTTGCAGACAAAATATAGATCTCCTGTCCAAGAGGAAAACTCAGACTTTTGTTGTTTTCTGAATCATAATTAAACTTCTAAGCATGAGGTACATTTACTTCCCCCCACCCCACTCAACCAGAATTGGCTTAAAAAGGGATGGTTGATCTTGAAAACTTGCTTCTCCATTCGCATGCACCGGTCAATTTTCAGGTCAAGTATTTGTGTACACACATATTTGCATGCAGACTTCAAATTGTTACAATAACAAGAAAATCATATTCAAAAAAAGAAGAAAGAACGTCGAAAGAAAGAAGAACGCAAGGGGAAAAAGAAAGAAAGCTGTAATTAGTCAAAGTAGTGGTTTACTGGGTTGGGCAAATCGTTGTTTCTCCAGCAGAATATTTAATATTAAGTGTGCAAGGCCAGTAAGTTTGTCAATGAGAATTTTACTGTCACTGCCATGTTCCTTAATAATGTTTCAAATTTTGAAATATACTCGAATAAAACACTAGCCGACACTTCTAAAGTTCTAATTTTCAAGACTTCTATCTTCATCATCTTTTAAATTGGTTTCGAAGAAAACTGAAAGCTCTGTGGTTGTTACCGTATCGAAAGTGACATTAAAGTGACAGGAATAACAAATCTGTGTGTTGATAACCAGGGGATACTACAAACAGTGGCGGCTGGTGCCTTTATTCCAAGGGGGGCAAACAACGATCACAACAGGTCATACCCAAATGCCTCACCCTATTAAATTAAAATTTTGCATATATACTATTAGCTTTCCTTGTAGGCTATTCATATTGCAGTTTTTAGAAAATCCTAACACTTAATTTCTTCAATGTGAAACTTAGTACACGCCTTTGTTTTGAAACAACCAAGGACTCAAGTAAACATACTAGCATAGGTCACTGGATGGTCTGGTTCCACGAAAGTAGATGTTTTAACCCGGGCTTAACTGAATAGGAATTATTAATGGCCTCAAAAACATCCAAATGCACAAATCATCACACTGTCTAAGTATATCCATGACCAAGTTCTATTCTCCTTTGGGACAATCTAACAATAATAATGTGAATGTCACCATACTGCAATAAATTGAAGGTGAATCTTTGTGCGATTAGAATCTGGAATTTCAGCATGTGTTTGTTCTAAGTTAAAGGTTAAAAAAGACTTTTTCAGAAAGTACTGTTTGGCTTGTAACTTAAAGTTCCAGTCATTTTAATAGTTTGTCCGATTGCCAACCTGCACAGAGAGTCTTTCGATCGCTAATTTCGTCAGTCTTTCTACAGTATTTATAATAAACTTGAATGAAAAAGGCGAATTTAGCGAAGAAGAAGAAAAACAATCGGTCGATATGAACTATCCTAGTCGATGAGAACAACTGGACTTAAATGAATCCAGGTTTAGACAGTAAGATAATGTCAACTGCGATGATAAGTGGAAACAGAAATTACATTCTTGGTAAAAGAAAACGGAATGGCAGTCATTCAAGGGTGTAATTGCAGAAATAGAGTTGACTGACGACTTCCTGTGACGGTGGCCGTGCTGAAACTTACTTGATGATTTCAAATCAACTTTGAACCTTTCTTCCCTAAAGCTTTTGAAAGTAACATAGACATGTAAACAAAATCTGTATTAGTTTTTATCTTTTACTTTAACGATACAATTTTGAATATAATAACTATTAGTCGTACATCAGGCCAACAGCCTTATTAGCACTGATTAAATCATGCAACCAAAATTCCATGTAAACACTGTTATCTTACACGACAGTTACATGTTAAGGTCACAAAAAGCGCTGTCGTACTGTATGTACGAAAAAAGCTTTATCAACAGCAGTTGATAAGTCGATAAGTTGACAAAACGTCAATCGGATTTCATAGATTCTACACACCGTATCCCACTATGTTGTTTTCTCAAAGCCGAGTTTTATTTCGTTAGATTAATCTTTGCTATCCGACGTCACTCTCGTTATAGTCAAGCGTGATTCTCGGTGTTATCGACGTCGAACAAAAGTTTTGTCTGAGGAAGGGAACTGTCCCTCCTTCCTTGATAATTAATGAGCCTCAAAACAGTACTTTCATTGCGAAATCAGTAAATTTTAGTTCCCAAGCGTCTTAAACAATGGCTAAAAAATGAATTTAGGGAGGTGAAATCCAAAACTTGTCCTCCCTTTTTTCTCGTTGTTGCTGTTGTGTTCCGAGAATACCATACTTCGTGTAACAATAACCAATCGGGATCTGCCGCCTGTGCCTGATACATCGAGAACAGGAGCGGTTCTTCAGCCTCGTCTTCCACAAAATAATTTTTAAAATGATTTTACTCCTACGTTTTATAAAAAGATGCTAGACAAGAAGGAAGATGACACTTTCATGAACATGAACGCGTGGATACATACGATTCATTGTTAAAGAAATCACCCATAAATTTTCATTTTCTGGTGAGGGAGCTTGCCCCTCTTCCCCATACACACGAACCATCACTGTCTACAAAGAGTTGAAGGCCATCTGTTAATGTATACGTGAGGCGACTAGATACGGTCTTAATATCACTATTGTGTTTCCAGAGATATCCTCTCTAGCAGCAGATGAACAATTACTGAGAACATGATGCTGAGTTTCAGGGAGAGAGAACAAAGATTTGATGTTTTGACATTCCCCACTTTCAAATCAGCCTTGGTACGGAGGCTCAGAATAATATATTTTCTGCAGAACGTTTATATATTTGATGTATGTAAGCTAGACACATTTTTCCATTGCTGAAGGAACTTTTCAGGAGATATATTGGTTAAAACTTTTACCAGAAAATTTTGCTTTTTTAATTCACAAAAACCCAACCAAATAAAAGTCACGTGTTTGTGCCTCTTGAACTTTTCTGACATTTTTCTTCCAGTCATGAGGCTACAACTCTGATACTTGTTTTGATAAGATTATGGAGTGAGTGTGAACATTTTTCGAAGTCGAGTTTTTAAAACGATTTTGTGATGTTGAGTCTTTAAAATATGGAAGGATGGTGCTGGAGGAAATCTGAGATGATAGATATAATTCACAATTCAGAGATCAGAGAGAGTCTAAAAATGGATTTCTTTAAAAGTTGCAGATGAGATATGTTCCCAGCTGGATTCAGTCTTAGCCATTTGCAAAGGTGCTTGTGTAATAATAGCGCAAAACTTTCCAAAAACTCTCCAGGACATAGTTGTCAATTCGAAATGGCTCAATCCTTCATGAAGACAAGACCCCTTTCTGTAAAATAACTGTATGCCAAAAAAGCAGTAAAAGCAAAAAGTTTTGCTCTGTTCAGTGGACACTCATGGATAATTGGGTGTGTATTGGTTCAATTGTTGAACTTTTAAAATCTTAAAATTCTAGCTTTGATGGTTAATTTATCTATGTTGTAGAGTCATTTTACAATCATTTTTGGATTTCTTAGTTCCAAGTTGTCCAGGGAAGAAATTTTCAGAAATATCCAGTATGATCTGCTTAATTATCACTAGAATATTGCAATTTTTACTACTTCTTGGAAAGTCATGAAGTACAAATTTCAACAAGATTCTAAGAAATGGGATAGCAAGCTACAGTATAATCTCAATAACATTACTACTTTTTGCTTTTCAACATACCTGATGCATAATCATCATGAAAAAAAATACTTTATACATATAAATTTTGAATTCAATAAGAATTCTATGATAGTGCAGAAGAAACTAGGCAAGCTGTATATTTAATGTCCATATTATGGTGATCAACATGGTAATTTGGTTTGGGTTGACTATACCACTTTTTTATAACTATATGCCCACCTCCTTAAAGAGACAGTTAAAATCACTTGACAAGATGTAAAGTCAACATTTGGTGGTGCTTACATTTGGGACACATCATGGGGAATGTCACAGTCAGTTAAGCCTACCTTGACACTTCAGTGCCTCAAAGGTGGAACAAAAGTCCATTGTTGTGTTCAAAAATCACAAGTTACATTTTCAACCTTCGGATTTTGCCAATAGGGCCCATTTTTTTCTCTTGTTAAAGTTCCTGATGTATTGATGTTCACCCAAACAAAGTATACCTGATGACAAGCAAACTTGACAATGAGAATGTGCTACATGGTTGCTTTTGGCACGAGGTATGACCTGCTTCAGTTTATCTGTTTACAGAGCATCAGTAAATAGCCTAACAGTGTATGTTTTCTGTCTGAAAGTGAAAATGATGAATATGCCAATAAAGGGAAAGTTGAAACGAAGGGAGGTGGTCATTGGCAAAATAAATTTCATCCGGACCTTACCATTGCATGCACATGCACATCACGCCCATGATTTCAGGTATCTTCCTACATCAATTTGCATTTGCTCAATCTGTGTAGCTTTCACACTGTTACATACTTTGGTCAAGAAGATCATTTTCATAATGCTAAAATAATGAAATATTGTGATTTCTGTAGGATTCACAGCTAAGACTATGATGCAGTATTTCCTAAGTCACATGGAATATACTTTTTCACTTTTGAGTAGTGCAAAGAATGGTATATATGAATATAAATGCTGTTAATTCATTTCTTTATTAATACTTTCATCGCCTGACTTCAATACTTGATTCTCACTGAGAGAAAGCATTTAAGATGTGTGTTTGTACAAAATCCACAGTCTATAATGTTGATTCATTCTTTTGGAGGGGACTGGTCAAAATTTCATTTTCATGGCCATTACTGCCAGGTAGTAAATGGGCAGTAAATACCATCCTACATCAACCCGTTTACTACTACTAATCCCCATACCTGTGCCTAACTATATATAATAAAATGTATAATTTTATCTACTTAAGAAGACAGAAAAGTTTTGATGATGTCTCAATATTATCCTTGCTGAAAGAAGCACCAAGGTATACTGAGTAATATGCATTTGAAACATGTACTTAAATTGAAGAATCTTAGAGATCGTCATCTATGGTCAAATTCCCAGTCACCAGACAGGCTCAATTATATGGAGAAAATAGATTACTTACATATACAACATGAACTATATTTTGAACAGCACTGCATCCCAGTTAACCAGGATCCCACTTAGCAACTTAGCAAAAGTTTCCTGCATAAACAATCACCATTGTAAAGAGAATAAATAGATTATTTGCAAATTTGACTTTTGAGGAGAGACGATTTGTCTGAATAAATGCTAGAGAAATAGAAGAGTATGTCACCATTGGTATCATGTTGGTGACATACTTTTCTACTTCTCTAGTATCTATAAAAGCAAACCCAACTTTGTTGGGTGCTTGACACAGGGTCTTTTGAAATACTCATCCATAATTATGAAAGTATGTAGTAGATCATCATATGTGGTTCTCATGCATTTGACACATTCCAGGTTACCTGGGTTTCTTTCTGGATCTTTGTCAAAAATCTTTTTTATTACTCTACTCCAGTCCTATATTAAGGGGCAACTTTATTGCTCTTGGCCATAAATCTAGTTCAATATTGGAGTCTTTTGATTATTCTTGACATATGGTATGGCTATGTGTCTTGGGGAAACTTATTGTCAAGCAATTATACATAAGACTGTCTTCCCAGGAAAAGGCATTTATTTTTGTAGAATATTTACATATTAAAACCAGCTTTTTGCAGTTTTGGGTGAAAATTGTAAGCATGCGAGGTATCCAATAATAACTATGTAGCCCCTTAAAAGAGGTAAAAGTGGACGAATCAAATATTCATTATCTACCATTCTACTTTTGACAAAAAAGCCATAAATAATTGTTCAGTTAACCAGTAGTGTATTAAAACCAGATACGTGACTTGTATATTGAAGAAGAGACTGCAACTTTGCTTTTCAGAAAGTGATGGGAGTTAGTAGATGCACAGGAAAGACTGTCCCAAAGTCACTACCCCCCTGGTACAAGTATGAGTTGCGAAGCAGTGAAATACTGTTCATGGGTTTGTATGAGAGAGATGGACTGGTAAAGAAACATGCCAGACCAGTGTAAGGTCAGTACAGGAAAATCATGAGCAAATATTACTGAGAGTGAGAGGCAAAGGACTTCTCAGCTAAAATGGAGCTCATAAAGGGGTTTCTCGCAAGCAAAAGGAATGGAACTAAGTGTTAAAATATTTTCAGATGCTGTAATAAGATGCAAAATATGAAAATGTTATATCTATTGCTCAAAAATCTGTAGGAAGGTGTGAAAGAATGACGAGACTGCTCCTGTAAACTAAACAATGAATGCCAAGGCAACAAGAGGTGAAGTGCACAATTAAGATCAAGATGAGAAAAGTTATAAATTACGAGTTTCTGACAATAGGATACCATAGGATTGTAATTCAAAGCATATGTAGAAGAAATGCTGCCACAATAAGTAGAAACTGACAATAAAAGTTACAAGCCACCCCAGTGTAATCTAATAAATAATCCTTCTCAGCTAGGATAGTTCTATGTTAGGTCCGCATGTTATAGGAAGCACCTATACAATTACAATTAACTATGTACCTATGAAAAGGCAAAACTTGCAAAATTCTGACTGAACAAGAACAATATCTCTTGGACAAATAAAGGTATGTTGGATCACTTTGTTGTTCTTCTGGTTATAGAGCTAGCCCATTTTGCCCATTCATCACACGTATAATCATTACTAAAAACTCGCAACATGTAAATTTTTTTTGCAAGCACTTTGGCACAGAAATAATAAAAGTTTATCTACAAAGCAGCTTCTACTTCGTCTTGAATTTACGTATAGAACCTACAGTGACAATAGCGATGTTGACTCTCACCTCCTTCTGTGGCACTTTGTAAGGTGGCCGACACAAACACATTACATTCGACAAGGGTACCGTGTTCCACCGCATAATGATGGAGTGCACCCACTCTCATGGAACCATCTAACAACGGTACAACGTCTATTTGCCGTTGTATTTCTGTGCAAGAGAACAGATTTTTCTTGCACGACGATATCCTGGTCCCTCCCATGGCGTCCCAAACTAACGATACGTACTGATTACAAACTTAGTGTCATTAAAAGACAAAAACATGGCTTTAAGAGTCAGAAATGTAGCTGTCTCTCGCCCTATTCCAGAGTTGTAAGGTATGGCTTTTGTTCTTATCGAGGCATTACATTGCAGTGGTGCACCTCAACCTTGGTTGCTACTCTAAGCAAGCAGTTCCCTCAAAGGATCTTTCCCGCATAATCATCTGCAGGAAAATCCTATTTTAGTCGCGTATTGCCTTCCTTTAACATTATCTTTTGCTACTACATCAGTTACGGCAGTGATCGACAACAACGAAGCTAGGAACATCATTACCACACTGTCATGCCCATCTCCACGTGCGCTTGCTCAGAAACTTAACTGAAGTGCCTTAGATAACCTCTAACTGACTTCGTAAAGTTTCCCTCCGTCTCATCATTGACTCTTTTATCTTCTGATCACCACGTAGTCAAAGTTTAGTATATCTCAATAAACTTTTCTGTACGTGATCAACCCTCACCACGTTCCTTACAACCACTCTCTAACTCTGCTCTTTCTCATGTGAGATCGTATTTATAAATCTGAGCTCAAGGGCGCATTCAACCAGTGGCCTTGGTAAAGTCCATCAAAATAAACGCTTTCAAAATGGAGCACAACTGGACTTGATCTAGTCGCCAAATTTTTGTTGACAGTTCTTGAGTGTGTAGAAGCCAGTGAAGACGTGATCATTTGTTACTGAAAACTTACATCGCTCAAAAATGGTGCAAGTAGATCATTAACTTTGAAATTAGCAAACGATCGTCTTACCTTGATCCATGATTCGGATAATATGTATTTTACGAAGGCTTCTTTTCCCTTGTCCTTGTCCAAGTTTTCTAAAACACCAACTTCGGAACGTTCAATAATCATGGCGGTAGACCACAGGGATACGAGGGTTGTATTTGCTTGTTAACATCAAAGAGTGGTGGATCACTTTACGAGTTACGATCCAGACACGTGGAAACACCAAACAGATCTTCTTCAAACCCACGCAATCGGGGAGAGTTGTGGGGATTAAAGCCCTGCCATTTTTTGCTACAATATTCATAGTCTCCTATTGTTTTGTTAAAATTGGACCCTCCACTTTAAAACCTACAACGTGAGACCTGTATATGGTTGTAGAATTTCGTTAGAACCTAGAAAAGTGTTGAAAGCCTACATGTGGTGTCGTTGGAAGTGCGATTTTCATGCTAAATAATGTACTAAATGTCCAAAAATATCCTAAATGTTATGGGACCCTTCTTTGTATTTTGGTGTTAAGTCTTTCCGTAATGATTTATGTGTTTGTTCCGTAATTACCCTTCTGTTGTAACTAATGTTTCCTTTGTTAAGTGTTGCTTTGTTTGTAGTCAATGAATAAACGTTTGCTGCAGCGTGGTTTTTTGTAGATGACTGCATGTAAAGCTGACTACCAATAGTCACGCATCATTTTAATGGAATTAATATATGAACATGGACAGTCGAAATAGACACTTCTTGTGTCATCTTTGGATTCTATCCTAAAACAGGGGCCTGTTTTACACATGGGCAAAAATATATAAGTTGATTTAAGTGTTCTTACGCTCATACGAGAGCAATTTCTATCTACAGAAACTGAGTAAAGCATTTCGTTCAACATATTTAGAAATAAAATGAAGAATCATCGTCAAATCCAAAGAATTTCAGTCTTTCAAGTCGCACACATGTCATGATATTGTAGTAAAGTCTATGGAATTAAAGAGAATCGTACCTACCCCACCTATTTTCCACATGTTTTAAAAAGATGCTTTAAAAAGATATTTGTCACGTGGCTTTGCAGTTGTAACTATTTTGAACTTTGAAAGGAAAAATTGTTTCTATTCAGTGGTTGACTGAAATATTTACCATGTTCTTGGAATGTTACTTCCCTTGAAAGCCCTTGATGATGATTCTGACATAGCTTACACAATCCAAGATCATTTTCAACAAATGCAAGTAGTCAATACATGCGCTTAATCGTGACAATTGAAGAAAAACGTGGGAAGCTACAATACGTGACGAAGCAATACTTAAAAGGATTGAAGTCCACAGAAAACTGTTACAAACCAATGTTCACAAGAGTTATCAATTGCTTATTAATCGTTAACAGCTATTTTCAGAATTCATCCCTGATTAAATAAAAAAGTACCCACGACCTTATTGAAAAGTAAAACTTGACTTGATCCCCCCCCCCCCCCCCCCCGGCCCTGCAATACTCTGGCAAGTGTCCGCTTCTTAGATCTGTTATACTTCAATAGTGAATATCATGCAGAAAATGACAAATGTGAATGCGGAATGATCCTCAACACCAATCATTTATCATAATGAATTGCCCTCTCCAAGGAATACTTTTCTCTCCCTTATGCACGCAGCTCCGACTGTCACATCATATTTCTTCCCTGAGATATTTTCATTGCACTGTTGGGTATTATTCTTCGTCATTTTAAAGGGGTCTAAAGGATTTTAGCTGATTTTTGATAATTGTTGTCGTACACAGAATCTTTACATTAAAGCTTTGATGACAATGGCGACTAATAATACAACTGGCATCTTTTTACTAGCAAGTACTAGCATCGATAGTGATATATGGCGTTTTTCCTGCGAAGAGATTTGTGTCATCAGACCTTCGGCTTTCCTTCCTCTGATAAATGCGTCAGCTGCCTATAGATATTCTATCTCTAACGCAGACAAGATTTAGCAATTGATGCAACTATAACAACGCAAACTTCATTGAAGCAGAGAACATAAAGATGTACCATACAATATTCCTTATTACAAAACATATGCATTCGTGTACAAAATTTACAAGGCTCCGTTAGATAAACTTTATAATAAACAAGCAAAAATGGTCAGAAATTAGGTGAAAGTCCAGAAGGCTTATCAATAGGAAATACTCTCTTTACGCTATAATCTTATTTATTGTTGTTTAAAACAATCAGAAAAACTCAACTAACACTCAAAAGAAAACAATTCTTTTCAGATTTTTTAGGTCTTAATAAGGTACAGAAGGCACTAAGGTTGATTTTGATCTAGCTAGTAAAGATAAAGTTACAAGTAGACGTAAATCATCCATGACAAATTCGCTTATTCCGAGACAAATTTTACAGACACTTGCAAAATATATTTGTTGAAATCAACTGCCCACCCCCCATCTCCAACCCCGCAAAGATTACTGATTAGGAGTGATAAGGAGTGCTTTGTGCCTCTACTCTTTATGATTATACCGTTTATGATTATACTCTGATTATAGTCTACCTAAGCCACGTCAACCATTTAATCCTACACTGCGTTAGAAGTTGGGATACATAAAAAGAACAATTTCAGAAAAGTTATAATGACTGATTCCATAATGGGTGTTCAGTTGCCAGACTTGAACCGTCCTGGCGAGTGAACAAGAGGAATTAAATCCCTCGGTTACTGAACTCTTCTGTCAGTTGGTAAGAGCAAAAAAACAAGAAGGGGGAACTTTCTTATGATGATGCCAACAAAAACCACCGCCTAGTTTTTATAAATACTGTTCTCGGGTGGCATTGGGTAGGATTAAAAGAGA
>JAAAKL020011089.1:0-13903 GCA_010016065.2 Carybdea cf. marsupialis auct. non (Linnaeus, 1758) | reverse complement strand
GGATGGCTTGTGGGAACGACATCGAATTCATGTAGTGCATTCCTGAATACACTCAGGGAGTGGAACAACTGTAAATCCATTGATCTCTAAAAAACACTGGATCCAGCATCTTCCGTCTCAAAGTGAGGTCAATCGCTGGACACCCTTTCTGTCCCAAACAAACAAAGCTTATAAAAATGTTGGCGTGACATGGCGGACTTTCCCGCGCTCTTTTAACTAATCGGGACCAGTACTCGCGACTACACTTTTCCGCTGTTGGAAACAATGGGAAGCTCGATCCAGTCTTTTTTAGAGATAAGTGTGTAAATTGTTTTTTCTGATCCAAGGACGACCACTCGTCTATAAGATACGAAGACTGACATTAGTCAACTATGAAACCGTTCATTTATGGAAACAAAAATGTTGGTATTTATATATTTAGAAGATCACTGAGAATTGAGTTGTTATACCGACTAAAAGAAATTATATACAACGATCTCATCTACTAGTAGCCGCTTTCCCTCAATGAAGGGGTGCAATACATCTTGCACCCCTCCCTCACCCTGGAATCTCCTACCCTAAAATGGGTATTCTTAACGAGACACACATTTGGAAATCGGTCAGCGACTCCGTTTCAGAAGCTTTTATACGCATTTATGGGCCATAGGCAGACAGTGCACCCTGTGCAAAATTGTACACGGATGACCGCTTTCGCATACTAGGCAGAGCTAGGTCAGCTTTTCACCTAGGCGTCCTCGAATCCGTCCACATCAAAGCAACAAAAGCGTTGCTTTGCAGACAAAAAAGAATTCGTCTGTTCATTGGGCCTTTTCGGCTAACTATTTAGTTCCACATACATTGATTGGTCAAAACAACACAAATCTTGCAGTCAGATCTCTGATTGGATACTTTCAAAACACAGTTTGGTATAAGTTTTATTGATTTCTTCCTATCTCAAATCTGACGATTTTGTACTCTGAGGAGGGTCAGACGAAAAAAGCTTTTCAGTACTAAAATGTTTTCGCTATTTCGTGCAGTTAAATTTATTTTCTCGATTGAGATTTTGTGAGTGAATTCTTATAGCGAGATGAGGAGATTCAATACAAAGTAGTGATATTACAATTCTCAAAATAACAAGACTGTGAAATTCGTTGTGTTACCTATTACTGTTAACAGATTGATTCATTGTATTACACTTACTGCAAACAGCCACACGAAGATATACTTGAAAAATAAGACTTGATTCCAAAAAACCAGATGAATACTTTGCTTCCATAATGGTGCTTCCTGCCAAAAGAAAAAGAGATTGTTACGGCGTAGTTGGTGATCAAAAAGGCGATACAGTATCTCGCTTGCAAATAACAAAGCACTTTCCTCCCCTTCCTCTCCTTCCTTACGCCCATGTAGACGTCATAAATATACTGTCCATAAAGACAAGTGCTCCTTAATAAGATACTTCCTTAAGTGACTTCACTGTACATTGTGTGAAATTAAAGAAACTTTGAAGGTGTGGCAGTAGTTTGCGTACATCGTCAGGAGTTAGATTGCAAGTTCGCATTTAGTTGGAACAGGAAACATCATTCCTAATCCAGAAATATAAGGATTTAGGATTTTATCAGGATACTTTATTAGGATTTTAGGATATAGGATTTTACAGTTCATGATCGGAACCAGGAGGAGGAAGCCAGGATGCTGGGGGATGTCTCACCTCTGGATTCGCACAGCTTGTAGATTTTGGAACAACTTATTCGAGCTCAATTCATCCCTTTAATATCCTTTGAAAACCCTAGCTCTTAGTTTTCAGAGTCAGAAACAACTTTGCCTCCTTCGTTGTACGAACAACAAATATGTAATGAAGATCATTTGCAAAAATAATTAAGTTGCTACAGATCCTTCTGTAAAGGATTCGGAAGTACTAATGGTACAAATATCCTTGGAGAGGAATGTATACCAAAAAAACAACCTAAAAGGTTGATTTTTGTATATTGACAGGCACGTCTCATCCGATGCTGGTCCAAAATAAAATCTAATCATGTTCAGAAAGAGAATACTTTGCTACGCTAACTTATATTTTCCTACCTACCTAATAACAAAATTTCAAAAAAGAGCTCAGTCGGATATCTATGCTATCAATGTAATTAAAGAAGAAAAAAAAGAAAAAAGAAAAGCAGAAAAACAAACAATAGATAAATAACTCTAATCCCATCAATGCCCGAAGATTCCCTTCTACTACGGATAGCTCTTCTACTACACCAGTATCGCGAGTGCACGCTTTTCTAAAAAGAACGAAAGCGATCAGGTGAAGTTTAGTAGCAATGTTCTTTGTGTTTTGACTTTCGTAGGCATCTCCTATCATGACCACCAATTGCGAGGGGGAGGAGTGATTTGAGATCGGGGAAGTGAACGAATACAATAATAGCCATCAGGCACTCCCTAAACACAGCAAGGGCTAATTGCATAACTCCTAATAACAAAAAGCGGGCTATGGCACTACGTTACCACATGAAAAATTCCTTTAACACAAACCACAAAAGTTTCAGAGTATAGGCTTTACCGTTACATGTTTGGCAGTTGGATTGCAATGTGAATTACAGGGCTACACAAACTGCAGTGACACTTCTAGATGCAAAGGTAGCACGTCTTGGGGGCGGGGGGGGGGCGCTATTGATCTACAAAGTAGTATAGCTGACATGGGAAGACTCGCTTCTCGTTGCTGGACTGATGTCGTTTTGACGGTCATAAACCGCCGACTGAATATTGACCGATGGTTCCGGCAGAGTTCATTCCAGTATGCTACAGGTTTTCAACCTATTATTGTATGTTAGGTTACGTTGTTGACGGAGGAATCTCCTGCGACATCGACAACCTGTTCATACGGCAAGTTGCTCCAGGTTACAATGTTATCAATAAGAGACTTAGTAATAATGAAAATAATGTAATATTATAAATGATCATACCATGAAAGCCTTGCTTAAGGGAAAGTCACTTCTATAGTGCGCATCTAAGTTCATATATAAAATCACGAACACGGATGCGAGCAGGAACCTCTTGAATGCAGTCAAATACCTGAAAATAATAGTTTGAGGTTAGAATTGAAATAGGAGCAATGCCAAAGGTAAAACCGATGAACCATACAGTCAGCAAAATCAAATACAAAACAAAATAGCAAAAGTTAGTGAACTAGGTGGCGATCTTGGGTATTTTTGAGAAATAACTTTCATTGTATAGGTGAGTAGCGGACTGTCACAGATTAAGTCCTCCGTTGTGCATTTATTGTAAGCCACCTTGTGCAAGACTACCTGCATGATACTGTCGGTCACTAGATGACGCTGACAATTGGAGGACACAAAGATATTCCTTCTCCATCAAAAAAAGAAAACCTCCCGTGCACATAACCTGATCATGAGAACTTGGCATGAAATCGAGCTACGATTTACCTTGAAGGTCCTTTTCTTTCTGCTTCTTCATCGATCAGTTCATTATCGACAAATTGGAGATATCTTCGGAATGGGAACTGCGATAAAACAAAATTTTAATAAATTTCCACATAATAGATGCTGAAAATACTTACGAAGGGCAGTTTCAAATCAAAAACCAAACATATCAAACCAAAAATAACAACGTAAGGTAAGGTGCACTACGGGCACAAGCAGATGTGATGATAAAGTATTTCCGCTTTCTACTATTTTATTGGGTGAACAGTGAATCCTGGGACTGCAACGGCTTGAATCGTCGGCTACTATTAGCGGGCGCTTGCTGAGACACCCATTAAACAACTAACCAACTTACCTAAATAACAAACGTATTAAGAAACTGGCTTATTAAAGTTAAACTAAGTATCTAGCATATTAATGAAACCAACCGATTGATTAAAATCAAAAAGAGAATATGGCACTGTTCCTCCCCCCATGACCTTTGGGGGTAAAATTTGCAAGGGATAAAGGCAAATACAAAGTGAAAAATGAAATAAATTTTTATCATAAATTTAAATAAATTTATCAAATAGGAGGTGAGTGATCGCTCTGAGTGAGTGGGATCATGCTGTGATTACATGTGTATCACTTTCCACCAATGGCCAGGGTGATACGTACCACTCAAATTTATCGTATTCATAACACTGATCTATAAAAAAAACTGGATCGAGCTTTCCATGGTTTCCAACTACGAAAAAGTGTAGTCACGAGTACTGACCCCCATTAGTTAAAATAGCGCGGGAAAGTCCGCCATGTTGCGAAACATCGCTTATAAGCTTTGCGTGATGGGGACTGTAATGGCGTCTAACGACTGACCTCACTTTCGGACGGAAGATGCTCGATCCAGTGCTTTTTAGAGATCAGTGATTCATAACCATTTGATTTACAGTCATTTTGTGTACCTCCTCTCCTGTTGATAGTAGGATGTACCAAAGAGGTCAGAACTTCTAACAACTCTTCAAACTGTGTGCATATCCTCAGTTACTTTAAAAACCATCTTGTTGCACAGTACAGGTAAATAATACAAACATTTTCATCGTTTGATCTGCAAACAATCTCACGCTTCGTCTCATGCTGACTCGGCATCAGCCATTAAGTTTACACGAGAACAATTTCTCTTAGTTTCATTTTATTGAACACTTATACGTCTCCATAGACCAACAATAAGTATTCTACATTTTCCTCTTTCCCTTTTTCGCAGGCTACCTTTACCTTATCTACAAACCCTGTTGCACTTAGATCTTCTCTTGCCCGGTGAAGACTGATCCAAAATATCCAGGCACTAAACTGTCCTAGCATGTTTCTCGATCAGTTCCTCTCCCCTATCCAAATGAAGAGTGCTTTCCGCATTTCATACTTACAATTCTCCGGAGATTATTCTAAAACTTTTTTAAAACTCGACATTGTCTAAGAAACAGTATCTTTGGCATGACAAGGTTCCTTTTCATATTTTACATAAAGATTTGGAACTAAAACAACACTATTCGTACTGGGGAAAAGTGTTTATATATGGCTATATCTAATAGTAAAATAAATGTCACAAAATCACTGTTATAATTGACTGTGTTATATAAACTTGTATTTTGCCTTAGAGGTCCAAGTGCTTATTCAAGGGCTGCCCTTAATAAAAAGTTTCACTAAAAAGTGCGGCGCTTATTCGAGGGCGGGGTTCAATCGATAAATTACGGTATATCTATAGCAACGTCAAACAGTGTTTCACTGAATGAATTCAAATTAACTCTTCGTGGTACAAAAACGTGAAGAAAGCAAACAACAGTTACAAAATATGTTTGTGTTTTCAGCCGACACTTTTCGGTCAGCTCTTTTCAAGATGCAACAAGATGGCCAACATATAGGTCTAGTGGATATGTTCCTTGCCTTCAGTTCAAGAGGGTCAGGGTTCAAATCCCGGAAGAGTCCTTGGTAACGTCAGGAAGGGCATCCGGTCCTAAAGTGCTCTATGTTCCAATCAAGTCCCATGTGCATGGGCACAACCTTAGCTCCTGCGAAGGGGAGTGCACGGCGTTAAAACTGCATCATCATACAATTGGGTGTAAAAATCAACCCAAAAAACTCACAATTATAATACTTGCAAGACTGTTTACAAACGTCACATCTTTACCTATTTGGAAAATTTCTGCAAACCAATCTAGCTGGAAACTGAATCAAGATTTAAATCACAGATTTAAAAGGGGAAATCTCGTGATTGGTATTACCATTTATAAATAATGCCAATCCTACACCATATTGACTGTATGACAATTGAATAACTTACTTGAGGTCCACAAAGGTAACTTCCGTAAAAATATGTATATCCGCAGATCTGTTACAGAGAAAAAGAAGTCTGGTAACAAATTTTCATGATTTTAACAGGTTCTACTTATTTGCTTAAGGAAGGAAAATCTGCAGATTCGGCAGTGTTTTCATTTCAATGGGTAATGGCACCCCTCCCACCATTTATCAGTAATACCAACCTCCTGTGCAGCCTGGGTTCCCTTGTACTAACAAAGTACTTGGTGACACCACTGTGTCACTGCGTAATTAAAAGAAACGATTCTAGTGGACGCTAGGATTCCTCACTTAACCAATTTACCTGATGGCTTGGTAAATGATTTCTGAATCATTTTGACTACTTTTTCCCACTGCGGCCCAACTTTGTGGCCACATTCATTAACTGATGCAGCTGTACAGTACTCTTGCAGCATGTAATCATATTACAGGCTGCTCTTCGTATGATTCGGAAGAGGTAAATAAAATTTCGTTCCCGAAATTCATTCAGGTCCGTCTTTATTTAATATCGATCCGCAGTACTCACATTCCTTCATACAGAAATGTAGATAATACAGGCAAAAGAAAACCGATATAGTAAAAGAACGTGAGAAAGAATGGGCGAGGGAAAAGGAGGATGACGGGTTAAAAGAAGGTCTAGCAGAATGGCTATTAAGAAGTGATAATGAAAGAAAGTCAAATAGAAGGGGCGTAAAGAATGGCGGAGACGAAAGGGTTGAGCGAATCGAGGAATAAAGGGAGGGAAGGAGGGGGAGAGGGAAGTAAGAAAGGGAAGGATGGGCAGGAAAGGAAAGAAAAGGAATGGAATAAAATAGAATGGAAATGAAGGGTAGGGAAAGGAAGGATACAGGACGTGAAAAGAAAGATACAGGGAGGGAAGGCAGAGAAGAACAGATGAGAGGAGGGTAAGAAAAGGAGTAGAGAAGGAAATATGGCAGGGAATACGGAGGCGGATAGACGAACGGAAAGATAAACAACAAAGGGTAGCGAGAAACGAATAAAAAGACAAAGAAAGGAAGGAGTGGGAAAGAAGGGAAAGTGACAGAAGTTAAGAAGAAAGAATAAATAAACAAATATAATTGATACTCCGACCGTTCAGGCTATAGAAGGCGACAACAACCCCAACCTAGTATTCTTTAACTACTACAGCTTCCCATATCACCATGTAGTCACCTGTGAGTCGTGTGCTCTTTATACAAGCATAAATGTTATCTTGACTAAAACTGGAATCTTCAGTAAACGAATTCCAATGTAGCTAGAGCTGGTAGTGGTGGAGGTGTTTGCAGGTATTCTTTTTTTTTCGCAAAGCAGATAAATCTTACGCAAGAGTACATATGTTTGCTTCACATACCTCTAGAAAACCAGGAGGTCTCTCCAAGAAAGTAGTTTGCTGATCCGCTGACAAACTTTCCTGTTATGGACGAATGAAAGTGTTCAATTATCACTGAGAAGAAAGACTTGTTATCATCAGATCAAGAAGCAGATAAGTGTCATTGTCACCCCGGACATTGAAAAACATAGGCAGATATCACAGGTCATGGGCTAAAGTGAACATGACTGCCCATTCCCCACTTTGATTAATATGCTGTACAATCCATGTGCAAAACTTTACAATTTCATTTCTCAATTCTCTTTCAATATTGTATCACCAGCCTTTCTATGTGATTGTCTTAAGCAAAGGTACTCAACCTGGCATAGACCTGGAAGTCTGATAGCAGTGCAACAAGGCGAAGCTCAAGGTCTGCTGGAGGGAGTGGCATAAACGGCGATTGGTCTCAACAAGAGAAGCTTAGCCGCTTCCTGAAGAGTAGGGGTGGCTCGGAGACGTGATAGGTATTCAAACTTTGGCGGCATTGAAAGGGCTCTCAAAGTGTCATCGAAATTCAAACTCGTCAAACTTGAAAGTAATTTCTGGAGTCTTTGCGACTTGACTACTATTTCTTCAGAACCACACAAACATTTTTACGAAACCCTCTCTTTAAGGAACGTAACTGTTATTTCATCATATGGAGTGTACGAGGTTGGAATAAGTATCTAAGGAAGAAGAGTTCAGGGCCTGCTATGACCAAAAAGCTTACCTTTTACCTGATTGATGCACTAGAACGAGCATCTAACACTAATTCCAGCTTCTATTACTAGCAAGAATATTATATTTATCACTGTTGCTGAACCAAATCACATACTAATATAACAAATATAAAAAGTTACACTCAGCATCTTCTTAATTTGTGTTTAGCTCTTTTATGGTTACAATTATCATTGATCATATAAATAAATAGGCAAGACGAATGGTTACTTTCCATGAAATATGATTTAGCATTAGTTAATTAGCTCTCGACCTAACTAAGACCGTAAAAAGTTCATCTATTACTGACAGACTTACTTTTGTTACTTCGTTCATCCGTTGGTCACTCTGCTTGTCTGTACTGACGTTCATTGGTGTGTAATGTCATCTCTTTGTTTGTCTCCCTTCATGATGTATTTGTCACTGTTGTCTGTCAAGTCATCTTAATCTGTCCGTAGTATGTTAGTACACCTGTAAGTCTTTCAAGAAGTCTGTTTGTACACGTGTCAGTGCTTCAATGTCTTATCTCAGCTACCTAACAGATCTTCATAAAGCTACCTAAACTCGCAAGAACTACACTTTAGTAAAGAAACAGTAAAGAGATAATTGATGAATGGTACAATTCCTTCCAACAAACGCAGTTCATGAAATCGTCAACCAGATTATACTTGTAAAAAATGTTGTTCAATCTATACTTACACCTACAATGCACCCCTTATGCCTTCGTTGACGGCAATCGCAAAATAGAACACCTAATGAGTGTAATCTCAAAAACAACCCACAGGGGGGGAGGGGGGTCGCGGTTTCAGACCAAAAACTATTAAATACAATGCACCTAATACATACATTCTTCAATATTCGCAATCATCAAACTTTACACAATGTCAAATGCCATGTCTCGTGAATGACTTCTGCAGAAATGACTACATGGTCCACGGAGACACTATGCATATTGTGAGCTGAGACCATACCATAAACACATCAGTAGAGAGTTCACTATAACCAAATATGATCACTAAATAACACAAAATAAAAATTGAACTAATACCCTTTTTCGAGAACCATCATACAGATCCCATGCGAGACCTAAAATGGGAAAAGAGACAACTAAATTACAAATTAAAGTACATGATACGCACACTGCCTTCACCCAGCGGCCTTGACTGCTCCATGGTTGTAGAAAAATTGTGCATACACATGATAAAATTTAAACATATAAATATCACCCTCTTCTAACGTATTCCATAGATTCCAACGTTCAAGCTGTTTTTCACATACCGTATTTCCTTGAATAAACACCACCATCTGATAAAGACCGCATGTCCAGCCGAACATTTGAAATAAACGCCGCCCTCTGATAAACGCCGCATCATGAAAAGGGGCGTTTATAAGTAAACAGACGAAATCTTAAAATTTCACATTCTACAAGCACTAATGAAGTTTACATTGTGCGAGATGATATTTACTGGTAATGTTCGTATTTATCAAACAATCTTTTTATTACGTTTTTTGAAACATTAGTTGGTTACCTAATTAGTCATTTTGTAATAAAAGCCGCCCTCCCCTAATAAATGCTTCACCTAAAACTTGGATTTTTTAATAAACGCCGTAGCGTTTACTAGAGGAAAAACGGTACTTCGTGTGTGGAACCATACTTGTCGAAGAGTTTCTTTATTAAGCCCTATCAAATTGGGTTCCGCTTTTCAAGACCTTCGCTTGTCATTTGTTGGCTTATGATCAACTTGGCTTGATTTTTGTTTGATTTTCCACGATTTCTGCGTGACTTCACTGGGCGTTTTTGAGGAGAGACTTTTTTGACTTTGCTGGAGCTTAAAACTGTGCTTTTCTTGGCTTTAGCTCCACATTGCTTGACTATTTGCTCGAACATGAAATTGAGGAGTTTATGTTAGCTTTATAATTACGCTTGGGTTTGCTTGAGTTTACGCTAAGATTTTTGCTCGAATTTAAACTTGACTTTGCTCCAATTTTATTTGACTTCCCGTGACTTTTACCGAGTGTTCAGCTGTTAGAAGCTTTAACCTCCAAAACTTGCTGCTCCATGGAATGAAACTCCAGGAATCAGACAAAGCGGTAAGGAGACCCTACAAGCCTCTGCCTAAAGCAAAATTCCTCACCGTAAAAAGCCTAACCGCTTCTGCGAATTGACAATAGACCTTTATTTGCATAAAATGGATGCGATGGAAACATAGTTCCTGATTCTTGACCCAAGGTATCGAAAAAAGTTTACTGCGCATGCGTCTTCGTAACTTCTGTCGTAACGCTGGACGTCCGAAGTGCATCAACCAAGCCAAACAAGACATAAAACAACAAATTTGTTGAATGGGCACGGGTGGCAGTCTTTACCGTAATCAAAATACAGTTTCCTTTACTATACTACCGTCAAAATCACTTGACGTAACTAAACAACGCCTGAAACCACTGCTATAAACATTTTGTACTACTATCAATGTCACTTACGAATCCTAATAAAAGAATGCCGCAATATTCAAGATGATTTCCTAGCTACGGCTGGCTCTAACTTCGTCTTGTTACTCAAAGAAAGTCTTCTGTTGTCTAAACTCAAACTTTCTCTAAACTTATCCCAGAGCTCTAGTCCTCTGTTTCTCTTTTAACAGTTGCTGTTTTTTTCTATACTGTTGTATTGTACTGCATTTTTCCTACGTTATGTTGTTTAAGTATTCTTTGATAATAATGTGAGATGCACCGAAAGCTCAGAAGAAAATAATATGTGTTCGTCAAACTTGGATTTATTCTGCGCCACTGTCGTCTTCCTATGCTCTCTTTGCTGGGTTTTCGTATTCATTATTAGATTCAAGATTATGTTATTCACAATTCTTCAGGTTCAAGCATATGTTCACACTTCTCAAGAATAACACTAAAACCATTTTTAGACAAATCCATATAAAAGGGAAATTTCACCAGTTGTCGAATGATCTTATCTATAAACTCTTATTGTTGGTGCAAGTTGCACTCACAAAGCTGACCATGCTTTCAAATAAAATATCATGAATGGCTGCAGGTACAATTTCAATGGGTCGATTCCAGGATAAACAGTTTCTTCTAATCAACAAAGAGCTCTTCTAAAAAGCAGTGCGTGAGGTTTGACTAGATCAATAAAATGGCTGTATTTATCTGATGGTAACCCTTCCTTAAAGTTATTACTTTATTCATAGGAAATAGTCGAACTGAGACAAAAAATAAGATAAAGTCACAAGCTCTACTAAATGCAAATGTAGACATTTTGCCATAATAAACTTGTCAAAAGTTAAGTTTCAACAGTAAATGGGTTTGGAAATGTAAAATCTGGTCATTTTTGTAGTTTACGTAAACTGACAATAGAATAAAACATGATATTAATAGACACGCGAAAGAAACGTTGCTTGCACATGTTATTTCTTACAAGTAAGTTTGATGTTGCATGTTACACTACATTCCTTTATCTTGTGCTATGTTACATTAAGTTATGGGGCTTGTGTTACAAAAGTCTCACATCTAGGTTGAGAACCATCACAACTGTCTTAATGCCCTCTTATCTAATTTAGTCTTGGATTGACGTTGTCTTATAGTGTTGAATAAGTGAAAACCAGATCATGTGCAATTGATGACTCACTCTATAAGGCCACTGTTCAGAAACCGTCTTCACTGGCATTACTCCGAAAGTGGAGTTTGACACTTTTATGTGCATGGCCACTGTGAGGGCAGCGTACAAAATGAAGAAAAGAGGACTAAGTTCATAATAAATGAAAAGACTCTTAAAAAACTTCACAGTAAACAAGATAGAAGAGTATTCCAGAACCAACGTGGTGTTATGTTAATACTAGGAAGAGCAGACTTAAATCAATTTACTTTGCATGACCCATATGTCAAATAATACCAAGAGAATGTGAAATAGCCAGTTTGCTATGATAGTCTTCTTCCTCCTTTAGGTGCCAAAATGAAAACATGCTATCTCATGTTACATTTTATCTCTTTCCCTCTACCATTCCTTCAACTTGACATCCAGTACATCATTTTTCTTTCAACCTTCCTAGTAAACCTTGTTTCTCCAGCACATTGTTTTGTAAAACATTGTCCATAAACCTCATCTGGCTTGTGATTGCCTCCATGGGTAACTTTTGCTACCTATTCTAGCTCTTTTTGATACTTCTTCATTGCTCTCATTGTCTGTATCCTCACCATGAGCCTTATGAGCCACATTACACTACAAATGCTTTCTTAAATTTGCTGTTATAATCAAAGCTCCATTAGAATACACCTGCTATGAATAGACATAGCAGTTCAAGACCTTTGTCTTGGTCTTCATGACAACCAACATATTCCTTACAAGCTCTTCCAGCCTTGAAATGCTAATATGAGGAGTACAGTCAACTCTTTAATCTCCATCATGTATTTTATAGCCTGAAACTAATTTTTACAAAAGATAAAGAACATGTATTTATTTAAAAACTGCTATTTTGCAAGGGCCTTTGACTTAAATTACTACTCACTGAGGTAAGAAGAGTCCCCCTTTCTTTTTATTCGATATTTACTAAGTTCATATGTGTTTACTAGTGTGCAAAGCTAATTCTCAAGAGTTTTCTTTTGTCTAGGTCAGATGATGATAACAAAAGTACAATCTCAACATTGAATCAACTTACCCATCAGTCTGAGACATATAATGCACTGTGGTGTTGTCCATTTTATATCATAACTGTCAGATGAGCATACGAAGTATGAAGTGATAAGGTACGCCTGGGTGAAAAATTGTAAGAACTTGGACAATTTTGTAGCATACATATATAAATAGAAAAAGCGATCAGGTAGAGTGGAAGACAATGACACTTTAAGAAGATGGGTGGTCTGGACACCCTATACTTGCATCGTGCTATCCAGAGTCCATTGAAAGTAGAAAGTGTTATAACACTGCAGACAGCATGATGGGCCATATGGCAGTCCTTCCATGGTCAAGTCACATGGTAACGAGAAGCTGGTCTCCAAAACTGTGTAGAGCTGGATGCCATGTCCACTGGTGGCATCTCAGGAGCCAATGTGGCAACTCAAGAAAAGTGAACTATATTATCACCAGGTCACCATAGCTCAGTTGGTAGAGCAGCACACCACAAATGTGTGGGTCCCACATTCGTATCCCATTGGTGACATTTTCACTTTTCTGTAATACCCTTTCAAACTTAAAAAGAATATGTGGTATGACTACATAAACTTTTATTACGGCTTGTATTTACTACAATGCATGTTCAATGCCAACATTAAATACAGATAGTGCTTCAATTGATTGTAGCATTCACATAGAAATCTGATCTAATGCATTGTATTTATTGGATTGAAATGCCTTAGGAATGGATGATTAAAAAGAATAGCCATTGTTTGAAAAAAACTATTATATCCTGAAACAGTGTAAAGTTAACAAGAGAAATTAATAGTGTATTGAGACTTACCATATGAAACAGAATCATTAGAATTAGACTGAGCTGACCACCACCAAGTATAGTTAATGCCACATAAGTTACCAATACTGAAATCATTGAATGGATTGTGTCCTCTCCTGTAAAGATAAAAGAGGAGTACAATATAACTACCAATTTGAATGTCAAAACAAGTTCCTGGACATAAATCAAATCTTAAATACAAATGGATGTATACACTAAAACAGGCTACAAGAACCTCAGTTTAAGCAGGATAAAAACAGTTCTACTTGGTCTTCTGTCAACTGTACAGTTGAATTTCTTTACATCAATAATCATTTTGCATAAAATGAACGATTATGAATCAAATTTACAATTAAGCTATAATACTTGATATTCCTATATTAAATGACAAAGCACTGCATAAAAAGAGTATCTAAACAAAGGTTTAAAACAATCTAATATATATAAATAAATGGAATAATCTGCAATCCCTATCTAAAACACCTACGGAAAATATGATGCCTTGTAAAGACTGGAAGTAAAATCAGGAGTGGTAGGGAGTGCAAAATAAATACAAAGATTATGCCATATACAAATTTTGCTGTCCTCCCCCCCCCCCCCCCCCCCCCCCCCGCCCCAAACAAAACGCACCCCCCAGCGCCTACACACCC